>CM032886.1:32684153-32936309 GCA_019176425.1 Megalops atlanticus | reverse complement strand
CAACAACCACAACTTCTGCACTTTGACTTCATCAGCGTCTCTACCAGCATCCACAACTTCTTCAGCTACTTCTGCATTCACTCGTCCACAACATCTGCCACTTCATCTCCAACATCTTGGCCTCCTACTCACGTCATCTCGTCATCTCCAACAACCACAATTCTGCAGCGACTTCATCAACGCATTCACTTAACACCATCCACAACTTCTTCAGCTACTCTTGCACTCCACTATCTTCCTCAACATCTGCCACTTCTTCTCCAACAACATCTCCACCGACGACATCTTCTACTCCTACAACTTCATCTATGTCATCTGCAACAACCACAACTTCTGCAACGACTTCATCAACGTCTTTAACACCATCCACAATTTCTTCAACTACATCTGCACTCACTACGTCCACATCTGCCACTTCTTCTCCAACAACATCCTCGTCTCCTACTACGTCATCTACGTCATCTGCTACAACCACAACTTCTGCAACAACTTCAACAACGTCTTCAAAAACATCACCAACTTCTTCAACCACTTCTGCACTCACTACGTCCACAACATCTCCCACTTCATCTCCAACGACGTCCTCGTCTCCCACTATGTCATCTACATCATCTCCAACAACCACAACTTCTGCAACGACTTCATCAACGTCATTAACATCCACAACTTCTTCAACTGCTCCTGCACTCACTACGACCACATCTGCCACTTCTTCTCCAACAACGACGTCCTCGTCTCGTACTACATCATCTACTTCATCTCCAACAACCACAACAGCTGCAACATCATCATCAACGTCTCTAATAGTGTCCAAAACTTCTTCAAATACTCCTGCACTCACTACTTCCACAACAACATCTACTACTTCTTCTCCAACAACATCTTCAACGACATCCTCTTCTCCTTCTACGTTGTCTACATCATCTCCAACAACCACAACTTCTGCAACAACTTCATCAAGGTCTCTAACAACATCCACAACTTCTTCAACTACTCCTGCACTTACTACTTCCAAAACATCTACAACTTCTTCTCCAACATCTCCAAAAAAGAGATCCTCGTCTCCTACTACTTCATCTACGTCATCTGCAACAACCACCACTTCTGCAACGACTTCATCAACGTCGTTAACATCCACAACATCTTCAACTACTCCTGCACTCACTACGACATCTGCCACTTCTTCTCCAACAACATCTCCAACAACGACGTCCTCGTCTCCTACTACGTCATCGACATCATCTCCAACAACCACAACTTCTGCAACGACTTCATCAACGTCTTTAACACCATCCACAACATCTTCAACTACTCCTGCACTCACTACTTCCACAACATCTGCCACTTCTTCTCCAGCAACATCCTCGTCTCCTACTACGTCATCTGCTACAACCACAACTTCTGCAACAACTTCAACGTCTTCAACAACATCCACAACTTCTTCAACTACTCCTGCACTCACTACTTCCACATCTGCCACTACTTCTCCAACATCTCCAACAACGACATCCTCGTCTCCCACTATGTCATCTACATCATCTCCAACAACCACAACTTCTGCATCGACTTCATCAACGTCTCTACCAACATCCACAACTTCTTCAACTACTTCTGCACTCACTACGTCCACAACATCTGCCACTTCATCTCCAACACCTTCGCCTCCTACTACGTCATCTACGTCATCTCCAACAACCACAACTTCTGCAACGACTTCATCAACGGCTTTAACAACATCCACAACTTCTTCAACTACTCTTGCACTCACTACGTCCACAACACCTGCCACTTCATCTCCAACATCTTCGTCTCCTACTACGTCATCTACGTCATCTCCAACAACCACAACTTCTGCAACGACTTCATCAACGTCTTTAACAACATCCACAACTTCTTCAACTACTCCTGCACTCACTACATCCACAACATCTGCCACTACTTCTCCAACATCTTCGTCTCCTAGTACGTCATCTACATCATCTCCAACAACCACAACTTCTGCAACGTCTTCATCAACGTCTTTAACAACATCCACAATCTCTTCTACTCCTGCAGTCACTACTTCCACAACATCTGCCACTTCTTCTCCAACAACATCTTCAACAACGACATCTCTCTTCTCCTACTCACGTTGTCTACATCATCTCCAACAACCACAACTTCTGCAACGACTTCATCAACGTCTCTACCAGCATCCACAATTTCTTCAGCTGCTTCTGCACTCCTCGTCCACAACATCTGCCACTTCATCTCAACAACATCTCCAGCATCTTCGTCTGCTACTCGTCATCTCGTCATCAACAACAACCACAACTTCTGCACGCATTTTCATCAACGTCTTTTAATACCATCCACAATTTCTTCAACTACATCTGCACTCAGTACGTCCACAACATCTGACACTTCATCTCCAACGACGTCCTTTTCCCCTACGACGTCAACTACATCATCTCCAACAACCATCTTCTGCAACAACTACATCAACGTCTCTAACAACATCCACAACATCTTCAACTACTGCCGCACTCACTACTTCAACAACATCTACAACTATTCTCAACAACATCTCCAACGACATCCTCTGCTCCTACTACTTCTCCATCATCATCTGCAACAACCACAACTTCTGTGACGACCATCATCCTCTCTGCCAACATCCACAACTTCTTCAATATCCTGCACTCACATCTTCCACAACATCTGCTCTCAACAACATCTCCAACAACTTCTTCATCTTCTCTCCTACTACTTCATCTATATCATCTGCAACAACCACAACTATGACGACTTCATCAACGCGTCTTTAACAATATCCACAACTTTTCCTACTCCTCACTCACTCTTCACAGCATCTGCCACTCTCTCTATCTTCGTCTCCTACTACGTCTTCTACATCATCTCCACAACCCACAACTTCTGCAACGACTTCATCAACGTCTTTAACAACATCCACAACTTCTTCAGCTACTCCTGCAGTCACTTCAGCCTAGCATCATTCTTCTCCAACAACATCTCAACAACATCCTCTTCTCCTCAACAATCATCTCCAACAACATCAACATCCTCTTCATCTGCGTCTCTACCATCTCCACAACATCTGCCACTTCTGACTCTCAAGTCCTGACATCTGCCATTCATCTCAGCATCTTCTCAACAATCATCTCATCTCATCATCTCCAACAACCACAACTTCTGCAATCACTTCATCAACGGCCACAACAACATCCACGAAGCTCTTCAACTCTCCTGCACTCCTCAGCCACAACATCTGCCACTGCTTCTCCAACATCTTAGGTCTCCTACGTCATCTACATCATCTCCAACAACCACAACTTCTGCAACGACTTCATCAACGTCTTTAACAACATCCACAACTTCTTCAACTACTCCTGCAGTCACTACTTCCACAACATCTGCCCCTTCTTCTCCAACAACATCTCCAAGAACGACATCCTCTTCTCCTACTACGTTGTCTACATCATCTCCAACAACCACAACTTCTGCAACGACTTCATCAACGTCTCTACCAACATCCACAACTTCTTCAACTACTTCTGCACTCACTCGTCCACAGCATCTGCCCTTCATCTCCAACATCTTCGTCTCCTAGCTCCCGTCATCTCGTCATCTCCAACAACCACAACTTCTGCAATGACTTCATCAAGCGGCTTTAACACCCTCCACAATTTCTTCAACTACATCTGCACTCACCACGTCCTGACATCATCTTCATCTCCAGCGGCGATCCTTTTGCCCTCGGCGTCGACTACATCATCTCCAACAACCACAACTTCTGCAACAACTTCATCAACGTCTCTAACAACATCCACAACTTCTTCAACTACTCCTGCACTCCTACTTTCCACAACATCTGCCACTTCTTCTCCAACATCTTCGTCTCCTACTCGTCATCTACATCATCTCCAACAACCACAACTTCTGCAGCGACTTCATCAACGTCTTTAACAACATCCACAACTATTCAGCTACTCCTGCACTCACTACCTCCACAACATCTGCCACTACTTCAACAACATCTCCAACAACGACATACTCTTCTCCTACTACGTTGTCTACATCATCTCCAACAACCACAACTTCTGCAACGACTTCATCAACGTCTCTGACAACATCCACATCTTCAGCTACTCCTGCACTCACTACTTCTTCCACCATCTGCCACTGCTTCTCCAACATCTTGGAGTCTCCTACTCACGTCATCTACATCATCTCCAACAACCACAACTTCTGCAACGACTTCATCAGCGTCTTTAACAGCATCAACTTCTTCAACTACTCCTGCACTCCTCGTCCACATCTGCCACTTCTTCTCCAACAACATCTCCAACAACGACATCCTCTTCTCCTCTCGTTGTCTACATCATCTCCAACAACCACAATTCTGCAACGACCATCAACGTCTCTACCAGCATCCACAACTTCTTCAGCTACTGCTGCACTCACTACGTCCACAACATCTGCCACTTCATCTCAACATCTTCTTATCCTACTACGTCATCTACGTCATCTCCAACAACCACAACTTCTGCAACGACTTCATCAACGTCTTTAACAGCATCCACAACTTCTTCAGCTGCTCCTGCACTCACTGCTTCCACAACATCTGCCACTTCTACTCCAACAACATCTCCAACAACGACATCTTCTACTCCTACTACTTCATCTATATCATCTGCAACAACCACAACTTCTGCAACGACTTCATCAACGTCTTTAACAACTATCCACAACTTCTTCAACTACTCCTGCACTCACTACTTCCACAACATCTGCCACTACTTCTCCAATATCTTCGTCTCCTACTACGTCTTCTACATCATCTCCAACAACCACAACTTCTGCAACGACTTCATCAACGTCTTTAACAACATCCACAACTTCTTCAACTACTCCTGCAGTCACTACTTCCACAACATCTGCCACTTCTTCTCCAACAACATCTCCAACAACGACATCCTCTTCTCCTACTACGTTGTCTACATCATCTCCAACAACCACAACTTCTGCAACGACATCAACGTCTCTACCAACATCCACAACTTCTTCAACTACTTCTGCACTCACTACGTCCACAACATCTGCCACTTCATCTCCAACATCTTCGTCTCCTACTACGTCATCTACGTCATCTCCAACAACCACAACTTCTGCAACGACTTCATCAACGGCTTTAACAACATCCACAACTTCTTCAACTACTCCTGCACTCACTACTTCCACAACATCTGCCACTACTTCTCCAACATCTTCGTCTCCTACTACGTCATCTACATCATCTCCAACAACCACAACTTCTGTAACGACTTCATCAACGTCTTTAACAACATCCACAACTTCTTCAACTACTCCTGCAGTCACTACTTCCACAACATCTGCCCCTTCTTCTCCAACAACATCTCCAACAACGACATCCTCTTCTCCTACTACTACGTCTACATCATCTCCAACAACCACAACTTCTGCAACGACTTCATCAACGTCTCTACCAACATCCACAACTTCTTCAACTACTTCTGCACTCACTACGTCCACAACATCTGCCACTTCATCTCCAACATCTTCGTCTCCTACTACGTCATCTACGTCATCTCCAACAACCACAACTTCTGCAACGACTTCATCAACGGCTTTAACACCATCCACAATTTCTTCAACTACATCTGCACTCACCACGTCCACAACATCTGACACTTCATCTCCAACGACGTCCTTTTCCCCTACGACGTCAACTACATCATCTCCAACAACCACAACTTCTGCAACAACTTCATCAACGTCTTTAACAACATCCACAACTTCTTCAACTACTCCTGCACTCACTACTTCCACAACATCTGCCACTTCTTCTCCAACATCTTCGTCTCCTACTACGTCATCTACATCATCTCCAACAACCACAACTTCTGCAACGACTTCATCAACGTCTTTAACAACATCCACAACTTCTTCAACTACTCCTGCACTCACTACTTCCACAACATCTGCCACTTCTTCTCCAACAACATCTCCAACGACATCTTCTACTCCTACTACTTCATCTATGTCATCTGCAACAACCACAACTTCTGCAACGACTTCATCAACGTCTTTAACAACATCCACAACTTCTTCAACTACTCCTGCACTCACTACCTCCACAACATCTGCCACTACTTCAACAACATCTCCAACAACGACATACTCTTCTCCTACTACGTTGTCTACATCATCTCCAACAACCACAACTACTGCAACGACTTCATCAACGTCTCTGACAACATCCACATCTTCAACTACTCCTGCACTCACTACTTCCACACCATCTGCCACTTCTTCTCCAACATCTTCGTCTCCTACTACGTCATCTACATCATCTCCAACAACCACAACTTCTGCAACGACTTCATCAACGTCTTTAACAACATCCACAACTTCTTCAACTACTCCTGCACTCACTACGTCCACATCTGCCACTTCTTCTCCAACAACATCTCCAACAACGACATCCTCTTCTCCTACTACGTTGTCTACATCATCTCCAACAACCACAACTTCTGCAACGACTTCATCAACGTCTCTACCAACATCCACAACTTCTTCAACTACTCCTGCACTCACTACTTCCACAACATCTGCCACTACTTCTCCAACATCTTCGTCTCCTACTACGTCATCTACATCATCTCCAACAACCACAACTTCTGCAACGACTTCATCAACGTCTTTAACAACATCCACAACTTCTTCAACTACTCCTGCAGTCACTACTTCCACATCTGCCACTTCTTCTCCAACAACATCTCCAACAACGACATCCTCTTCTCCTACTACGTTGTCTACATCATCTCCAACAACCACAACTTCTGCAACGACTTCATCAACGTCTCTACCAACATCCACAACTTCTTCAACTACTTCTGCACTCACTACGTCCACAACATCTGCCACTTCATCTCCAACATCTTCGTCTCCTACTACGTCATCTACGTCATCTCCAACAACCACAACTTCTGCAACGACTTCATCAACGGCTTTAACACCATCCACAATTTCTTCAACTACATCTGCACTCACTACGTCCACAACATCTGACACTTCATCTCCAACGACGTCCTTTTCCCCTACGACGTCAACTACATCACCTCCAACAACCACAACTTCTGCAACAACTTCATCAACGTCTCTAACAACATCCACAACATCTTCAACTACTGCTGCACTCACTACTTCCACATCTGCCACTTCTTCTCCAACAACATCCTCGTCTCCTACTACGTCATCTACGTCATCTGCTACAACCACAACTTCTGCAACAACTTCAACAACGTCTTCAAAAACATCCACAACTTCTTCAACCACTTCTGCACTCACTACGTCCACAACATCTCCCACTTCATCTCCAACGACGTCCTCGTCTCCTACTACGTCATCTACATCATCTCCAACAACCACAACTTCTGCAACGACTTCATCAACATCTTTAATAACATCCACAACATCTTCAACTACTCCTGCACTCACTACTTCCACAACATCTGCCACTTCTTCTCCAACAACATCTCCAACAACGACATCCTCTTCTCCTACTACGTTGTCTACATCATCTCCAACAACCACAACTTCTGCAACGACTTCATCAACGTTTCTACCAACATCCACAACTTCTTCAACTACTTCTGCACTCACTACGTCCACAACATCTGCCACTTCATCTCCAACATCTTCGTATCCTACTACGTCATCTACGTCATCTCCAACAACCACAACTTCTGCAACGACTTCATCAACGTCTCTACTAACATCCACAACTTCTTCAACTACTCCTGCACTCACTACGTCCACAACATCTGCCACTTCATCTCCAACATCTTCGCCTCCTACTACGTCATCTACGTCATCTCCAACAACCAAAACTTCTGCAACGACTTCATCAACGGCTTTAACAACATCCACAACTTCTTCAACTACTCTTGCACTCACTACTTCCTCAACATCTGCCACTTCTTCTCCAACAACATCTCCAACAACGACATCTTCTACTCCGACTACTTCATCTATGTCATCTCCAACAACCACAACTTCTGCAACAACTTCATCGTCTCTAACAACATCCACAACATCTTCAACTACTGCCGCACTCACTACTTCAACAACATCTACAACTTCTTCTCCAACAACATCTCCAACGACATCCTCTACTCCTACTACTTCATCTACATCATCTGCAACAACCACAACTTCTGCAACGACTTCATCAACGTCTTTAACAACATCCACAACTTCTTCAACTACTCCTGCACTCACAACTTCCAAAACATCTGCCACTACTTCTCCAACAACATCCTCGTCTCCTACTACGTCATCTGCTACAACCACAACTTCTGCAACACGATCCACAATTTCTTCAACAAAATCCACAACTTCTTCAACCACTTCTGCACTCACTACTTCCACAACATCTGCCACTTCATCTCCAACGATGTCCTTTTCCACTACTACGTCATCCACATCATCTCCAACAACCGCAACTTCTGCAACGATTTCATCAACATTGTTAACATCCACAACTTCTTCAACTGCTCCTGCACTCACGACGTTTACGACCACATCTGCCACTTCTTCTCCAACATCTCCAACAACGACGTCCTCGTCTCCTACTACGTCATCTACATCATCTCCAACAGCCACAACTTCTGCAACAACTTCATCAACGTCTCTAACAACATCCACAACTTCTTCAACTACTACTGCACTCATTACATCCACAACATCTGCCACTTCATCTCCAACGACGTCCTTTTCCCCTAGTACGTCATCTACGTCATCTGCAACAACCACAACTTCTGCAACGACTTCATCAACGTCTTTAACAACATCCTCAACTTCTTCAACTACTCCTGCACTCACTACTTCCACAACATCTACAATTTCTTCTACAACAACATCTCCAACTACTTCATATACGTCATCTGCAACAACTACAACTTCTGCAACGACTTCATCAATGTATCTGCCAATATACATAACTTCTTCATCTACTCCTGCACTCACTACTTCCACAACATCTGCCACTTCTTCTCCAACAACATCCTCGTCTCCTACTACATCATCTACACCATCTCCAACAACCACAACTTCTGCAATGACTTCATCAATGTGTTTAACATCCACAACTACTTCAACTACTCCTGCACTCACTACTTCCACAACATCTGCCACTTCGTCAACAACATCTTCAACAATGATGTCCTCTTCCCCTACTACGTCATCTACTTCATTTCCAACAACCACAACGACTGCACCATCATCATCGTCTCTAACAACATCCACAACTTCTTCAACTACTGCCGCACTTACTACTTCCACAACCTCTACGTCTTCTCCAGCAACATCTCCAACAACGACATCCTCTACTCCTACTACGTCATCTACTTCATCTACAATACCCACAACGACTGCAACATCATCATCAACGTCTCTAACAACATCCACAATTTCAACTACTGCACTCACTACTTCCACAACATCTCCAACGACGACATCCTCTACTCCTGCTACTTCATCTACGTCATCTGCAACAACCACAACTTCTGCAATGACTTCAACGTCTCTAAAAACATCCACAACTTCTTCAACTACTCCTGCACTCACTACTTCCACAACATCTACCGCTACTTCTACTACGACATCCTCTACTCCTGCTACTTCATCTACGTCATCTGCAACAACCACAACTTCTGCAATGACTTCAACGTCTTTAACAACATCCACAGCATCTTCAACTACTCCTGCACTCACTACTTCCACAACATCTGCCACTTCTTCTCCAACATCTCTAAAAATGACGTCCTCTTCCCCTACTACGTCATCTACATCATCTCCAACAACCACAACTGCAAGATCATCGTCTGTGAGAAAATCCACAACTTCTTCAACTACTCCTGCAGTCACTACTTCCACAACATCTACCATTACACCTCCAAAAACATGTCAGACAACGACTAACCCTTTTACTATGTCATTTAAATCATCTCCATTAACTTCAGCTGCAGAAACAACTTCAACAACATCTCTAACAACATCCACAACTCCTTCAAGTACTGCAGCAGTTATTACTTACTCAACACCTGCCACTACTTCTCCAACAACATCTAAGACAAAACCCTCTTCTGTTGCTACGTCATATACGTCATCACCAACAACTACTACTTCAACAACATCTTCTCCAACAACTACAACACCAATAACCACAGCTTCACTGAGTGTTGCATTTACCTCTGCTCCAATAATCTTTCCCACCACTGTTCCAGAAACTATCCAGTCAACCACAACTAGCTTGACTACCAGTACATCTATACAATGTCCCACAACTACCACTGCTTCTACAAAAATTTTCTCCACTACATCTCCAACCTCTACCATGACTCCCTTAGCAATCTCTAGATCTACATCTCCAACCAGAACAACAGCAACTACAACTCTTCCACCTGAATCCTCAACAACCAGGATTCCACAAACAACTGCCCAAGTTACCACTTCCATACCCACCACTCCCAAAAATATTCCAGCAACATCCCAAACAATGACATCCTCTTCTACTGCTACATCATCTACTTCATCTCCAATGACAACAACTACTTTTACAACATCTTCTCCAACAACTACATCACCAACAACAACCACTGCTCCACCAAAAACTGCTGCATTAACCTCTGCTACAACAATCGTTCCCACCACTGTTACAACTTCCCAATCAATAACTACAAGCTTGACTCCCAGTACATATACAGAATCTCCCACAACCATCGCTGCTTCAACAAAAATTTTTTCAACTACATCTCCAACCTGTACCATGACTCCCTTAGCCATTACTGAATTTACATCTCCAACCACCACAACTGCAACTACATCTCCAACTACAACTCTTCCACCTGAATCCTCAACAACCAGGATTCCACCAACAACTGCTCAAGTTACCACTTCCACACCCACCACTCCCAAAACTATTCCAGCAACATCCCAAACAATGACATCCTCTTCTACTGCTACGTCATCTACTTCATCTCCAATGACAACTACTTCTACAACATCTTCTCCAACAACTACATCACCAACAACAACCACTGCTCAACCAAAAACTGCTGCAATTACTCCTACCACAACAATCGTTTCCACCACTGTTCCAGAAACATCCCTATCAACCACAACTATCTCGACTCCCAGTACAACATCTACAGAATATCCCACAACTATTGCTCCTTCTGCAAAAAGTATCTCCACTGCTTCTCCAACCTGTACCATGACTCCCTTAGCCATTACTGAATTTACATCTCCAACCACCACAACTGCAACTACATCTCCAACTACAACTCTTCCACCTGAATCCTCAACAACCAGTATTCCACAAACAACTGCCCAAGTTACCACTTCCATACCCACCACTCCCACAACTGTTCCAGCAACATCCCAAACAACTAAAACATCTGCTCCCAGTACAATACTTTCACTATCTCCAACAACTACTTTTACAACATCTTCTCCAACAACAACTACATCACCAATAACAACCACTGCTCCACCAAAAACTGCTGCAATTACTGCTACCACAACAACCTTTCCCACCACTGTTCCAGAAACTTCCCAGTCAACCGCAACTAGCTCGGCTCCGAGTACATCTACAGTATCTCCCACAACTATCACTGCTTCAGCGAAAAATATCTCCACTACATCTCCAACTTCTACAATGACTCCCTTAGCCATTACTGGATTTACATCCCCAACCACAACAACTGCATCTACATCTCCAACTACCAAACCTCCACCTGAATCCTCAACAACCAGTATTCCACAATCAACTGCCCAAGTTACAACTAAAACATCTGCTCCCAGTAAAATACTTTCACTATCTCCAACGACTACTTTTATAACATCTTCTCCAACAACTACATCACCAACAACAACCACTGCTCCACCAAAAACTGCTGCAATTACTGCTACCACAACAACCTTTCCCACCATTGTTCCAGAAACTTCCCAATCAACCACAACTAGCTCATTTGAGTGCAACATCTACACTATCTCCAACAACTATCGCTCCTTCTGCGAAAAGTATCTCCACTACATCTCCAACTTCCACCATGACTCCCTTAGCAATCTCTGGATCTACATCTCCAACCACCACAACTGCAACTACATCTCCAAATACAACTCTTCCACCTTCATCTACAACAACCAGGATTCCACCAACAACTGCTCAAGTTACCACTTCCACACCCACCACTCCCAAAAATATTCCAGCAACATCCCAAACAATGACATCCTCTTCTACTGCTACGTCATCTACTTCATCTCCAATGACAACTACTTTTACATCTTATCCAACAACAACTGAATCATCAATAACAACCACTGCTCAACAAATAACTGCTGCATTTACCTCTGCTACAACAATCATTCCCAACACTGTCCCAAAAACCTCCCAATCAACAACTAAAATCTCGGCTCCCAGTACATCTACAGAATCTCCCACAACTACCACTGCTTCAGCGAAAAATATCTCCACTACATCTCCAACTTCTACAATGACTCCCTTAGCCATTACTGGATTTACATCCCCAACCACAACAACTGCATCTACATCTCCAACTTCCACCATGACTCCCTTAGCAATCTCTGGATTTACATCTCCAACCACCACAACTGCAACTACATCTCCAACTACAACTCTTCCACCTGAATCCTCAACCAGGATTCCACAAACAACTGCCCAAGTTACCACTTCCATACCCACCACTCCCACAACTGTTCCAGCAACATCCCAAACAACTAAAACATCTGCTCCCAGTAGAATACTTTCACTATCTCCAACGACTACTTTTACATCTTCAACAACTACATCACCAACAACAACCACTGCTCCACCAAAAACTGCTGCAATTACTGCTACCACAACAACCTTTCCCACCACTGTTCCAGAAACTTCCCAGTCAACCGCAACTAGCTCGGCTCCGAGTACATCTACAGTATCTCCCACAACCACCACTGAGTCTACAAACAGTTTCACCACTACATCTCCAACCTCTACCATGACTCCCTTAGCAATCTCTGGATCTACATCTCCAACCACCACAACTTCAACTACATCTCTAACTACAACTTCTCCACCTTCATCTACAACAACCAGGATTCCACCAACAACTGCTCAAGTTACCACTTCCACAACCACCACTCCCAAAATTATTCCAGCAACATCCCAAACAATGACATCCTCTTCTACTGCTACGTCATCTACTTCATCTCCAATGACAACTACTTTTACATCTTCAATAACTACATCACCAACAACAACCACTGCTCCACCAAAAACTTCTGCAATTACTGCTACCACAACAATCGTTTCCACCACTGTTCCAGAAACATCCCAATCAACAACTACAAGCTTGACTCCCAGTACATATACAGAATCTCCCACAACTATCGCTGCTTCAACAAAAATTTTCTCAACTACATCTCCAACTTCCACCATGACTCCCTTAGCAATCTCTGGATCTACATCTCCAACCACCACAACTGCAACTACATCTCCAACTACAATTCTTCCACCTTCATCTACAACAACCAGGATTCCACCAACAACTGGTCAAGTTACCACTTCCACACCCACCACTCCCAAAACTATTCCAGCAACATCCCAAACAATGACATCCTCTTCTCTGCTGCTCGTCATCTACTTCATCTCCAATGACAACAACTACTTTTACAACATCTTCTCCAACAACAACTACATCACCAACAACAACCACTGCTCCACCAAAACTGCTGCAATTACTGCTACCACAACAATCGTTTCCACCACTGTTCCAGAAACATCCCTATCAACCACAACTATCTCGACTCCCAGTACATCTACAGAATCTCCCACAACTATTGCTCCTTCTGCAAAAAGTATCTCCACTACATCTCCAACCTCTACCATGACTCCCTTAGCCATTACTGAATTTACATCTCCAACCACCACAACTGCAACTACATCTCCAACTACAACTCTTCCACCTGAATCTTCAACAACCAGTATTCCACAAACAACTGCCCAAGTTACCACTTCCATACCCACCACTCCCACAACTGTTCCAGCAACATCCCAAACAACTAAAACATCTGCTCCCAGTACAATACTTTCACTATCTCCAACAACTACTTTTACAACATCTTCTCCAACAACAACTACATCACCAATAACAACCACTGCTCCACCAAAAACTGCTGCAATTACTGCTACCACAACAACCTTTCCCACCACTGTTCCAGAAACTTCCCAGTCAACCGCAACTAGCTCGGCTCCGAGTACATCTACAGTATCTCCCACAACCACCACTGTGTCTACAAACAGTTTCACCACTACATCTCCAACCTCTACCATGACTCCCTTAGCAATCTCTGGATCTACATCTCTAACCACCACAACTGCAACTACATCTCCAACTACAACTCCTCCACCTTCATCTACAACAACCAGGATTCCACCAACAACTGCTCAAGTTACCACTTCCACACCCACCATTCCCAAAATTATTCCAGCAACATCCCAAACAATGACATCCTCTTCTATTGCTACGTCATCTACTTCATCTCCAATGACAACAACTACTTTTACAACATCTTCTCCAACAACTACATCACCAACAACAACCACTGCTCCACCAAAAACTGCTGCATTAACCTCTGCTACAACAATCGTTCCCACCACTGTTACAACTTCCCAATCAATAACTACAAGCTTGACTCCCAGTACATATACAGAATCTCCCACAAATATCGCTGCTTCTACAAAAATTTTCTCAACTACATCTCCAACTTCTACCATGACTCCCTTAGCAATCTCTGGATCTACATCTCCAACCACCACAACTGCAACTACATCTGAAACTACAACTCTTCCACCTTCATCTACAACAACCAGGATTCCACCAACAACTGCTCAAGTTACCACTTCCACACCCACCACTCCCACAACTGTTCCAGCAACATCCCAAACAACTAAAACATCTGCTCCCAGTAAAATACTTTCACTATCTCCAACGACTACTTTTATAACATCTTCTCCAACAACTACATCACCAACAACAACCACTGCTCCACCAAAAACTGCTGCAATTACTGCTACCACAACAACCTTTCCCACCATTGTTCCAGAAACTTCCCAATCAACCACAACTAGCTCATTTGAGTGCAACATCTACACTATCTCCAACAACTATCGCTCCTTCTGCGAAAAGTATCTCCACTACATCTCCAACTTCCACCATGACTCCCTTAGCAATCTCTGGATCTACATCTCCAACCACCACAACTGCAACTACATCTCCAACTACAACTCTTCCACCTTCATCTACAACAACCAGGATTCCACAAACAACTGCTCAAGTTACCACTTCCACACCCACCACTCCCAAAATTATTCCAGCAACATCCCAAACAATGACATCCTCTTCTACTGCTACGTCATCTACTTCATCTCCAATGACAACTACTTTTACAACATCTTCTCCAACCACTACATCACCAACAACAACCACTGCTCAACCAAAAACTGCTGCATTAACCTCTGCTACAACAATCGTTCCCACCACTGTTCCAGAAACTTCCCAGTCAACCGCAACTAGCTCGGCTCCGAGTACATCTACAGTATCTCCCACAACCACCACTGTGTCTACAAACAGTTTCACCACTACATCTCCAACTTCCACCATGACTCCCTTAGCAATCTCTGGATCTACATCTCCAACCACCACATCTGCAACTACATCTCCAACTACAATTCTTCCACCTTCATCTACAACAACCAGAATTCCACCAACAACTGCTCAAGTTACCACTTCCACACCCACCACTCCCAAAACTATTCCAGCAACATCCCAAACAATGACATCCTCTTCTACTGCTACATCATCTACTTCATCTCCAATGACAACAACTACTTTTACAACATCTTCTCCAACAACTACATCACCAACAACAACCACTGCTCAACCAAAAACTACTGCATTAACCTCTGTCACAACAATCATTCCCACCACTGTTACAACTTCCCAATCAACAACTACAAGCTTGACTCCCAGTACATATACAGAATCTCCCACAACTATCGCTGCTTCTACAAAAATTTTCTCAACTACATCTCCAACTTCCACCATGACTCCCTTAGCAATCTCTGGATTTACATCTCCAACCACCACAACTGCAACTACATCTCCAACTACAACTCTTCCACCTGAATCCTCAACCAGGATTCCACAAACAACTGCCCAAGTTACCACTTCCATACCCACCACTCCCACAACTGTTCCAGCAACATCCCAAACAACTAAAACATCTGCTCCCAGTACAATACTTTCACTATCTCCAACGACTACTTTTACAACATCTTCTCCAACAACAACTACATCACCAATAACAACCACTGCTCCACCAAAAACTGCTGCAATTACTGCTACCACAACAACCTTTCCCACCACTGTTCCAGAAACTTCCCAGTCAACCGCAACTAGCTCGGCTCCGAGTACATCTACAGTATCTCCCACAACCACCACTGTGTCTACAAACAGTTTCACCACTACATCTCCAACTTCCACCATGACTCCCTTAGCAATCTCTGGATCTACATCTCCAACCACCACATCTGCAACTACATCTCCAACTACAATTCTTCCACCTTCATCTACAACAACCAGAATTCCACCAACAACTGCTCAAGTTACCACTTCCACACCCACCACTCCCAAAACTATTCCAGCAACATCCCAAACAATGACATCCTCTTCTACTGCTACATCATCTACTTCATCTCCAATGACAACAACTACTTTTACAACATCTTCTCCAACAACTACATCACCAACAACAACCACTGCTCAACCAAAAACTACTGCATTAACCTCTGTCACAACAATCATTCCCACCACTGTTACAACTTCCCAATCAACAACTACAAGCTTGACTCCCAGTACATATACAGAATCTCCCACAACTATCGCTGCTTCTACAAAAATTTTCTCAACTACATCTCCAACTTCCACCATGACTCCCTTAGCAATCTCTGGATCTACATCTCCAACCACCACAACTGCAACTACATCTCCAACTACAACTCTTCCACCTTCATCTACAACAACCAGGATTCCACCAACAACTGCTCAAGTTACCACTTCCACACCCACCACTCCCAAAATTATTCCAGCAACATCCCAAACAATGACATCCTCTTCTACTGCTACATCATCTACTTCATCTCCAATGACAACTACTTTTACAACATCTTCTCCAACCACTACATCATCAACAACAACCACTGCTCAACCAAAAACTGCTGCATTAACTTCTGCTACAACAATCGTTCCCACCGTTACAACTTCCCAATCAACAACTACAAGCTTGACTTCCAGTACATATACACTATCTCCAACATCTATCGCTGCTTCAACAAAAATTTTCTCAACTACATCTCCAACTTCCACCATGACTCCCTTAGCAATCTCTGGATCTACATCTCCAACCACCACAACTGCAACTACATCTCCAACTACAATTATTCCACCTTCATCTACAACAACCAGGATTCCACCAACAACTGCTCAAGTTACCACTTCCACACCCACCACTCCCAAAACTATTCCAGCAACATCCCAAACAATGACATCCTCTTCTACTGCTACGTCATCTACTTCATCTCCAATGACAACTACTTTTACAACATCTTCTCCAACAACTACATCACCAACAACAACCACTGCTCAACCAAAAACTGCTGCATTAACCTCTGTTACAACAATCATTCCCACCACTGTTACAACTTCCCAATCAACAACTACAAGCTCAACTCCCAGTACAACATCTACAGAATATCCCACAACTATTGCTCCTTCTGCAAAAAGTATCTCCACTGCATCTCCAACCTGTACCATGACTCCCTTAGCCATTACTGGATTTACATCTCCAACTACAACTGCAACTACATCTCCAACTACAACTCTTCCACCTGAATCCTCAACAACCAGGATTCCACCAACAACTGCCCAAGTTACCACTTCCACACCCACCACTCCCACAACTGTTCCAGCAACATCCCAAACAACTAAAACATCTGCTCCCAGTACAATACTTTCACTATCTCCAACAACTACTTTTACAACATCTTCTCCAACAACAACTACATCACCAATAACAACCACTGCTCCACCAAAACTGCTGCAATTACTGCTACCACAACAACCTTTCCCACCACTGTTCCAGAAACTTCCCAGTCAACCGCAACTAGCTCGGCTCCGAGTACATCTACAGTATCTCCCACAACTACCACTGCTTCAGCGAAAAATATCTCCACTACATCTCCAACTTCTACAATGACTCCCTTAGCCATTACTGGATTTACATCCCCAACCACAACTGCATCTACATCTCCAACTACCAAACCTCCACCTGAATCCTCAACAACCAGTATTCCACAATCAACTGCCCAAGTTACAACTAAAACATCTGCTCCCAGTAAAATACTTTCACTATCTCCAACGACTACTTTTATAACATCTTCTCCAACAACTACATCACCAACAACAACCACTGCTCCACCAAAAACTGCTGCAATTACTGCTACCACAACAACCTTTCCCACCATTGTTCCAGAAACTTCCCAATCAACCACAACTAGCTCGGCCCCCAGTGCAACATCTACACTATCTCCAACAACTATCGCTCCTTCTGCGAAAAGTATCTCCACTACATCTCCAACTTCCACCATGACTCCCTTAGCAATCTCTGGATCTACATCTCCAACCACCACAACTGCAACTACATCTCCAACTACAACTCTTCCACCTTCATCTACAACAACCAGGATTCCACAAACAACTGCTCAAGTTACCCATTCCACACCCACCACTCCCAAAATTATTCCAGCAACATCCCAAACAATGACATCCTCTTCTACTGCTACGTCATCTACTTCATCTCCAATGACAACTACTTTTACAACATCTTCTCCAACCACTACATCACCAACAACAACCACTGCTCAACCAAAAACTGCTGCATTAACCTCTGCTACAACAATCGTTCCCACCACTGTTCCAGAAACTTCCCAGTCAACCGCAACTAGCTCGGCTCCGAGTACATCTACAGTATCTCCCACAACCACCACTGTGTCTACAAACAGTTTCACCACTACATCTCCAACTTCCACCATGACTCCCTTAGCAATCTCTGGATCTACATCTCCAACCACCACAACTGCAACTACATCTCCAACTACAATTCTTCCACCTTCATCTACAACAACCAGGATTCCACAAACAACTGCTCAAGTTACCACTTCCACACCCACCACTCCCAAAACTATTCCAGCAACATCCCAAACAATGACATCCTCTTCTACTGCTACATCATCTACTTCATCTCCAATGACAACAACTACTTTTACAACATCTTCTCCAACAACTACATCACCAACAACAACCACTGCTCAACCAAAAACTACTGCATTAACCTCTGTCACAACAATCATTCCCACCACTGTTACAACTTCCCAATCAACAACTACAAGCTTGACTCCCAGTACATATACAGAATCTCCCACAACTATCGCTGCTTCTACAAAAATTTTCTCAACTACATCTCCAACTTCCACCATGACTCCCTTAGCAATCTCTGGATCTACATCTCCAACCACCACAACTGCAACTACATCTCCAACTACAACTCTTCCACCTTCATCTACAACAACCAGGATTCCACCAACAACTGCTCAAGTTACCACTTCCACACCCACCACTCCCAAAACTATTCCAGCAACATCCCAAACAATGACATCCTCTTCTACTGCTACATCATCTACTTCATCTCCAATGACAACTACTTTTACAACATCTTCTCCAACCACTACATCACCAACAACAACCACTGCTCAACCAAAAACTGCTGCATTAACTTCTGCTACAACAATCGTTCCCACCGTTACAACTTCCCAATCAACAACTACAAGCTTGACTTCCAGTACATATACACTATCTCCAACATCTATCGCTGCTTCAACAAAAATTTTCTCAACTACATCTCCAACTTCCACCATGACTCCCTTAGCAATCTCTGGATCTACATCTCCAACCACCACAACTGCAACTACATCTCCAACTACAATTATTCCACCTTCATCTACAACAACCAGGATTCCACCAACAACTGCTCAAGTTACCACTTCCACACCCACCACTCCCAAAACTATTCCAGCAACATCCCAAACAATGACATCCTCTTCTACTGCTACGTCATCTACTTCATCTCCAATGACAACAACTACTTTTACAACATCTCCTCCAACAACTACATCACCAACAACAACCACTGCTCAACCAAAAACTGCTGCATTAACCTCTGTTACAACAATCATTCCCACCACTGTTACAACTTCCCAATCAACAACTACAAGCTCAACTCCCAGTACAACATCTACAGAATATCCCACAACTATTGCTCCTTCTGCAAAAAGTATCTCCACTGCATCTCCAACCTGTACCATGACTCCCTTAGCCATTACTGGATTTACATCTCCAACTACAACTGCAACTACATCTCCAACTACAACTCTTCCACCTGAATCCTCAACAACCAGGATTCCACCAACAACTGCCCAAGTTACCACTTCCACACCCACCACTCCCAAAACTGTTCCAGCAACATCCCAAACAACTAAAACATCTGCTCCCAGTACAATACTTTCACTATCTCCAACAACTACTTTTACAACATCTTCTCCAACAACAACTACATCACCAATAACAACCACTGCTCCACCAAAAACTGCTGCAATTACTGCTACCACAACAATCGTTTCCACCACTGTTCCAGAAACATCCCTATCAACCACAACTATCTCGACTCCCAGTACAACATCTACACTGTCTCCAACAACTATCGCTCCTTCTGCAAAAAGTATCTCCACTGCTTCTCCAACCTGTACCATGACTCCCTTAGCCATTACTGAATTTACATCTCCAACCACCACAACTGCAACTACATCTCCAACTACAACTCTTCCACCTGAATCCTCAACAACCAGGATTCCACCAACAACTGCCCAAGTTACCACTTCCACACCCACCACTCCCACAACTGTTCCAGCAACATCCCAAACAACTAAAACATCTGCTCCCAGTACAATACTTTCACTATCTCCAACAACTACTTTTACAACATCTTCTCCAACAACAACTACATCACCAATAACAACCACTGCTCCACCAAAAACTGCTGCAATTACTGCTACCACAACAACCTTTCCCACCACTGTTCCAGAAACTTCCCAGTCAACCGCAACTAGCTCGGCTCCGAGTACATCTACAGTATCTCCCACAACTACCACTGCTTCAGCGAAAAATATCTCCACTACATCTCCAACTTCTACAATGACTCCCTTAGCCATTACTGGATTTACATCCCCAACCACAACAACTGCATCTACATCTCCAACTACCAAACCTCCACCTGAATCCTCAACAACCAGTATTCCACAATCAACTGCCCAAGTTACAACTAAAACATCTGCTCCCAGTAAAATACTTTCACTATCTCCAACGACTACTTTTATAACATCTTCTCCAACAACTACATCACCAACAACAACCACTGCTCCACCAAAAACTGCTGCAATTACTGCTACCACAACAACCTTTCCCACCATTGTTCCAGAAACTTCCCAATCAACCACAACTAGCTCGGCCCCCAGTGCAACATCTACACTATCTCCAACAACTATCGCTCCTTCTGCGAAAAATATCTCCACTACATCTCCAACTTCCACCATGACTCCCTTAGCAATCTCTGGATCTACATCTCCAACCACCACAACTGCAACTACATCTCCAACTACAACTCTTCCACCTTCATCTACAACAACCAGGATTCCACAAACAACTGCTCAAGTTACCACTTCCACACCCACCACTCCCAAAATTATTCCAGCAACATCCCAAACAATGACATCCTCTTCTACTGCTACGTCATCTACTTCATCTCCAATGACAACTACTTTTACATCTTATCCAACAACAACTGCATCATCAATAACAACCACTGCTCAACAAATAACTGCTGCATTTACCTCTGCTACAACAATCATTCCCAACACTGTCCCAAAAACCTCCCAATCAACAACTAAAATCTCGGCTCCCAGTACATCTACAGAATCTCCCACAACTACCACTGCTTCAGCGAAAAATATCTCCACTACATCTCCAACTTCTACAATGACTCCCTTAGCCATTACTGGATTTACATCCCCAACCACAACAACTGCATCTACATCTCCAACTTCCACCATGACTCCCTTAGCAATCTCTGGATTTACATCTCCAACCACCACAACTGCAACTACATCTCCAACTACAACTCTTCCACCTGAATCCTCAACCAGGATTCCACAAACAACTGCCCAAGTTACCACTTCCATACCCACCACTCCCACAACTGTTCCAGCAACATCCCAAACAACTAAAACATCTGCTCCCAGTACAATACTTTCCCTATCTCCAACAACTACTTTTACATCTTCAATAACTACATCACCAACAACAACCACTGCTCCACCAAAAACTTCTGCAATTACTGCTACCACAACAATCGTTTCCACCACTGTTCCAGAAACATCCCAATCAACAACTACAAGCTTGACTCCCAGTACATATACAGAATCTCCCACAACTATCGCTGCTTCAACAAAAATTTTCTCAACTACATCTCCAACTTCCACCATGACTCCCTTAGCAATCTCTGGATCTACATCTCCAACCACCACAACTGCAACTACATCTCCAACTACAATTCTTCCACCTTCATCTACAACAACCAGGATTCCACCAACAACTGGTCAAGTTACCACTTCCACACCCACCACTCCCAAAACTATTCCAGCAACATCCCAAACAATGACATCCTCTTCTACTGCTACGTCATCTACTTCATCTCCAATGACAACAACTACTTTTACAACATCTTCTCCAACAACAACTACATCACCAACAACAACCACTGCTCCACCAAAAACTGCTGCAATTACTGCTACCACAACAATCGTTTCCACCACTGTTCCAGAAACATCCCTATCAACCACAACTAGCTCGACTCCCAGTACATCTACAGAATCTCCCACAACTATTGCTCCTTCTGCAAAAAGTATCTCCACTACATCTCCAACCTCTACCATGACTCCCTTAGCCATTACTGAATTTACATCTCCAACCACCACAACTGCAACTACATCTCCAACTACAACTCTTCCACCTGAATCTTCAACAACCAGTATTCCACAAACAACTGCCCAAGTTACCACTTCCATACCCACCACTCCCACAACTGTTCCAGCAACATCCCAAACAACTAAAACATCTGCTCCCAGTACAATACTTTCACTATCTCCAACAACTACTTTTACAACATCTTCTCCAACAACTACATCACCAACAACAACCACTGCTCCACCAAAAACTGCTGCATTAACCTCTGCTACAACAATCGTTCCCACCACTGTTACAACTTCCCAATCAATAACTACAAGCTTGACTCCCAGTACATATACAGAATCTCCCACAAATATCGCTGCTTCTACAAAAATTTTCTCAACTACATCTCCAACTTCTACCATGACTCCCTTAGCAATCTCTGGATCTACATCTCCAACCACCACAACTGCAACTACATCTGAAACTACAACTCTTCCACCTTCATCTACAACAACCAGGATTCCACCAACAACTGCTCAAGTTACCACTTCCACACCCACCACTCCCACAACTGTTCCAGCAACATCCCAAACAACTAAAACATCTGCTCCCAGTACAATACTTTCACTATCTCCAACAACTACTTTTACAACATCTTCTCCAACAACTACATCACCAACAACAACCACTGCTCCACCAAAAACTTCTGCAATTACTGCTACCACAACAATCGTTTCCACCACTGTTCCAGAAACATCCCAATCAACCACAACTAGCTCGACTCCCCGTACAACATCTACAGAATCTCCAACAAATATCGCTCCTTCTGCGAAAAGTATCTCCACTACATCTCCAACTTCTACCATGACTCCCTTAGCTGAACTGAGGACAACATCGACTGTCACTGCTTTTCCAACAGGCAAATATTGCACAGCCACATCTCCAGCAGTACCTGTTACAAACACACACATCAGTACAACTACAACGACTTCCTCATCAACCCCCATTTTTTTTTCTGAGCCTATTGTTTCAGGCAAAGCAACAGATATTCCAACAACCACAACAGCAGACAGTTTTATCACCGCCATATCTCCTCCAGTACCAGTGTTGTCCATAGCCCCATCTCCAGTGACTCCAACAACCTCCCCCATACCCCCATACCATACCCCCAAAACCATAAGTACATCTGCTTCTGCCACAGGACATCTTCCAACAAATACAAGTCCTTCCAGTACTCTCGCAACAAATGCACCAGTTACACGGTAAGCTCTTAGTGTATAAGTCAGCCATTAGATTCAATTGGCATTGGTTTTTTTTTGGTGTTTCTGTTTCCTGATGTCCTCTAAGCAACATAATAATTGACTCTCTTCAGAACAAATTTTGTGTTAGGATTAACATGATGTCATGAGCTTTCAGAGCTTTTCAGAACGCAAAGATACTACATTTACATTCACACTGCAGCTCTTAGATGTTTTTATCTAGAGCAATGTAAAAGGTTTAAAAGTTTGTTCATGCTTTTAACATCCAGCAGATGGTTTTATCCTTTTCCACACAATACCAACACATACCCAGACTCTCCCTCGGTGGCCTCCCATAGACAGACTCCCTTGGCTTTCTACAACAAGGCTGAGAAACAAGGCTATCACTTCAGTGCACACACCCAATGAATGCTCTGCTCAGTTAAGGGGAGGATCAGGAGCCAGCTTGGGGGCAGCCTAAACTACTGGCTAGTTAGACTAGAAGTCAAAAATTCACTCATGAAACTAGCCAAGAAAAAATGACTGGTTATTGTTTTATTACAGTCACATAGAAGAATGTAAAGTAATTGCAATAAGAGGCTTTCATAAAGCCTTATACAGCTGAAATTGGTTTGCAAGATTTTGCTGTTGGAGCCTCATCAAGAAAATCAACCTGAAAGTGATCACGGCTAAAGCCATGGATATTTGGTTTGCAGTGAGATGTTCTTAATTGTTATTTGCAAATTAAGTTGCTAAGCTAATATATTGTAAAGCAATGGCCACATCATCAAGACAGCTATAAGAATTACATGCTGAGGTAGCCATGGCGATCATCAAGATCACTCTCAGGTTGATTCACTTGATGTGGCTCTTATGACAACATCTTGCAAACCAGTCTCGACTGTGTTAGACTTGATGCAATCCTCTTATTTTGTTATTGTATTGTTATTTAACATTTTTGCTATTTTACCATGATAATTTGCAGACATAGTTATTTTTAGATTATTCTTATCCTTTATCCTGTGTGTCAATGTCTCCTGGGACATTGACACACAGACAAACAGATACTGGGAATAGAGATGTGACATTTTAGTAAAATTAATGTGTGTGAGACAGAGGAAGGAAGGGGGAGTGTATAATACAATTATATATAAGAAGAATACTTACTCAGCATATCATCTTCCACTAATTTACATTTATGTGTAGATCTTGTAGTTTAGCAGATGCTCTTATCCAGCATAACGTACACGATAAACACATATACATTTACACTGTTGACTTCCAGTAGACGCAAGCAATCGAGATCTGTTGAAACAGAATCTGAATAAATCCCAAATTTTCAGTTCCACAAACTGAAATCAAGGTGATCCCATATCAGTAAGCATGACAACTCATTGTCCGAAGCTAATGTGCTATCTGGCAAGTTAATCTGAGCCTTACCAAGTACAAGTCTCACCAAGAATGAAAAACATGGGTCTCTTGGTCATCATGGCCTGGTAGTTTCAAGAAAATCCCATGAATATAGGAGCTTGTTTGACAAGCTTTGCACAGTGAAAAAATTATTACAAATCAAATAGGTTTTCCGTCTTATCAGAACATCTTCATGAGCATTATCATTTTATAGCACAGGCAATCTTTCATCTCACCAACCTACTTAAACCACACATTCCCATCGTCACACATTGTAAGTTTGAAATCATTCCATTGAAGACACCATGCGTTGTCCTATGTCAGAAAAAGCTACAGTATGTAGAGCAGTGTTTCTCAACCCTGCTCGTCGCGGCACCCTGTCCTGCATATCTTCTATCTATCCTTGCTCTACCTGACCGAACTCACCAGTGGCACATTTTATTAGCTGAGCATACCTGATTTAATCAAGCATCAAGAGCCATTCGAAGAGCGTGCCTTGCATTAAAGCAGTGTTTCCCAACCATTTCCTGGAGGACCCCTTGTCCTGCATGTTTTAGTTCTTTTCCTGCTCCAACACAGCTGATTTAAATTATCAGTTTGTTATTAAGCAGCTTCAGGGGTTCATAACGAGTTGATCATTTAAATCAGCTGTGTTGGAGCAGGGAGAGATCTAAAACATGCAGGACAAGGGGCCCTCCAGGAGAGGGTTGGGAAACGCTGTATTAAAGCACTTTTTTCACATTTTTGTTGTGTTCCCTGGCAATAAATCCATGGATATTGTTAAAGACGAGTTCGGCAGAGTACCTGGTAGCCTCCTGTATCCTATAATCCATGTATATTCCATGGTGAATTTGTTTATCTGAAATTCGCCATGCCTAAATAATGACATGTAATGCATTCCTCGGGATTTCTAATTGTGACTGGGTGCACTGATGTAACCTATACTCCCATTAAAGCTCCCTCTGGATTCAAAGAAGCAGATTTTGTGAATAGGAAATCATTCCACAGCATGAAAGATTAGGTACCGACTGAGTCTTTTGTATTTCAACCCTTTCAAAATTAAACTTTTTTTCCCCAAAAATGTCATTCAACCCACTGTTCTTTCCTCCACTGGCCAGTGGCGGGAGCCCTCCTCCTGTCTTCTACTCTATTTTCTTGTGTCGGCTAATGACTAAAACCACGTACAAGTGCCTTTGCTATAAAGGCAAACAAACAATTGATGACCCTACCATTTTGATAAATATTCTTACACTTGACTTTAATTTTCTGCCAAGTTCGCTTTACACCGTCAGGGTTACAGCTGAATAAAAGGCACGAAAATCAATCCATTTAAATATGCTATGCTAAACACAATGCATTACACCTGTAACAGGCAATAAGTAAAATTACATTCACAAAACATACATTCTCAATGTTTTTAAAACGTTCTCCATACACACCAGTTTTCGTTTTTAAGAGCTAATGAAATAATTATCTTGACAGAGAAATATTTCACTGATAACAATATGCATTCAATCAGCATTTTTGGCAAAGTCTGCTCTCTTTCCTTTGCTGCTTTAGTATCAGGCCTACTTTTTTGAAAATACGTGAAGGTACTCATTTTACGCTCTGACGGTTTCTTGTTTAAATATTGAAAAGAGGTGCGCTGTTTCGAATTGGTGTTGAAATCCATGACTAATCGAAAGGTTATTTTTGTGATCGACACGTCATGGCATACTAAATGCTACACGAACACGCCTGTTTTCAGCTGTCTATCCAAGATTGACCTCACTTGTCAGCTTAAATTGGAATCAGCCTTGGAACCTAACTACTTACTATTTACCAGTGAAATGCACGCTGGAAACTAACCAAGGCAAAAGCAAACATCTGATTTAAAGCCTTAACAATTTAACGTTAAGAAATGGCAAATGCAGCAGGGAAAAGCTTAATAATGCTAATGAAAACATAACCTTAACAGGGACACTACATAGCATAAAATAAGTTATGTGCGAAAGGGTTCTAACATGTTCTAAAAATGTTACTTAGCTTGTCCAGTGGAGACAACGCAGTTCACGTTATCCAAACTAGCACACTGAACTAAATGTCCTGTGTCCACTCAGGGATGGATCAGTTGAGGTCATCATCAGGCTGGTTTTCAACCTCAGCACACCTGTGCCTTCAGAGGATACAGTTCTTAATGCCATCAACAAGCAGCTTGCCTCTCGCTTCAGGATACAGAGGTTCACTGAGACTACCTTCCAAAGTGCCAGTTACATAAGTAAGTCCTCTACATACATACACACACACACACACATTATTACATCTTTTGTGACATCACAAAGGTCAGTCTCTGTAACATGACTGAATTCTAGATACAGTATTTCCGAACACCCTTCTCTGTTGAGAGCCGTAACACCTATCCACCTTATTCCTAGCTCCCATGATACTTTGTGTGAATTATGGGAATTATGGGATTGTGAAATTCTGGGCCGATACCGATGTTTAAAATAACAATTTGGCCAATAACCGATGTTAAGAAAGACCTGGCACACCTAGCTAAATAGCTATCTAAAACACTGCAGACTACCTAGCTAGCTAGCTAACTATAATGTTAATTTGGTAGCTAGCTAACAGTACTAAAGTTGTCAGAACAGGTTGCTTACAGTGTCTGTGGTAAAATTAACTATTTGGTCAGAAGAGACATGATGAGGCTTTATTAGTTTGATAGCTAGCTAGCTCTTAGTAATATGACAGCTGAGCAAAGTGCGTGAAAGCCAAATTAGGTAGCAAGCTATCTAGAAGGTGATATTTGTTTGTCAGCGGAATGTGATAGTAACTAGCTAGTTACGTTTATTGTTTTGTTTGTATTCTAGCTAGATTTGTCTTTGTAAGGTGGTATTTGTACTTTTCAGCTGAATGTGCAAGCAGCTACATAGCTAATTTGGCTTTGCTAGCTATCAAACCAATACAGCTTCATCATGTCTCTTATGAACAAATAGTTAATTTTAACATTCGTACTACAAGCCAAGGCATTGACTTCTGATCTTAAGTACCGCTTGCTAGCTAGCTAGCAACTTAACGTTAGTTAGCTAACTAGCTAGTGTTAAGTGCGCCAGGTCATTTATTCATTAGTGGATATAACTTTAAATCCAGCAACTGTATCTCTTTTGAATTCTTTTAGGGATCTTTGCAGACCTGTCTGGCCATTTTTGTTTTATTTCTTCAAAAGGTTGATACAGACACACGTCAAACTTTTGGTCCACTTTGCCATAGATGACAGACTCATTTTCATTGTTGAAAACATTGTTTTTATTGTACTATGAATTAGACATATATATTATTAAATATATATATATATAAACCTGGTGGTCGTTCGTAGCCCAACCACAAAGTAGGATGTGGGTTTGCCTCCATTGGTTTCTTGTCAACAAAGTGACATGAATATACATAAGGCGTTTTCGGTGTTCTCTTTAAGTTTAGGTTCGTCAGCCAATATCGTCTCAATTCATCATCTTTTGGCAGGCGATGGAAAGTCTACAACTGATGACAGCTACGGTCCCTCTTTGTTTTTGGCACATGATCAAAGCATTGTTGTTGAAGCCACGCATTTAGCTTATAGCCTGGTTATTAGTACAGCCGTGAACGACGCAACATGTACCTGAGGTCCGTAATGCCATTTCAGGCAACGCTAATGACACAAAGAAATATATTCCCCCAAAAAGCAATATATGTAACACTATATACCGTAAACCTTCCAATAATAGCCGAGACTCCAATAAATGCAGGCCTCTTATAATTGCTGGTATGTGCGACCCTTTCAGTGAGCCTGCTTCAAATAAAAGCCGGGGAGGCTTATGCATCACATTTCTGTTTTGTTTTGCAGCCTACTATGTTGATTTGTCAGTGTTTATTAATAAGGACTTTATTCACGTTAAAAGGAAATGTGATGTCAACATTAAATACATCGTAGCCTATGTAAAATTGCAGTTGTGATAAACAAGAACTGCGATACGTTGTGCGCACCTAAAATATGCTACTGCTAAAAATATAAATATAAAATAATATTCCAGGTAGATGAGCAAAATAATATTTAATAATATTTTTAATTCCTATAGCAATGTCACGGAAGCGCTCTGATTCCTTTTGCATCGTCACAGTCAATGGTGAGAACTAGCGATTCTGGCAACATGTAGGTCTTCATAGTCAGTAAATCTTTGGAGTCCGAACGAACTGAAGAACTGAGGCCTCACAGTTCCTTTGAGTCTGAACGAACTGGTGAACTGAACTGGCGAACTGGTGAACAGTTCCTTTGAGTCTGAACAAACTGGTGAACTGAAGACTCACAGTTCCTTTGAGTCCGAATGAACTGGTGAACTGAAGACTCACAGTTCCTTTGAGTCCGAACGAACTGAGGACTCACATTTCCTTTGAATCCGAACGAACTGGTGAACTGAGGAACTTGTCAACAGTTCATTAGGTCGGTAGGTGGAGTTTAGAGTCTTCGTAGTCACCGGATCTTTTGCATTGTCCCACATCGTCAGCTGTGCCGAGATGGCCAGTGGGAGGTGCTTCGAGAGTTTTAGCATTGCAGCCATTAGCTCATTGTTGTCATGAACGTACTGCTGATACAGTTTTGTGATAAGCTGCTTCGTGGACAGACCGCATATCTAATATCCACTGGAGGGAGAGTTATAGCTGCTATGCCAGCTAATCAGCGCGCATGTTTGCAAAGAGGAAGGAACGAATCTTTTAGACTAGGGATTCAGTACACTCAGTTCACCTCAAAGATTCGTTCAAAAGGATTCATTTGTTCACGAACTGCACATCACTAGTAGCTAAACGTATCCAATGATGATTTGGTATAGTAAAAGCGACAGGCAGTCAAAGTGCAATCATATTAAAACAATGTGCGAAAATTCAATTTAGCCTTGGTATATTAAAGTAATAACACACGAGAAGGTGTGCGTTTTTGCGAAGACTGGCATGGTGGTGATGCAGCACCCTGGAAAGGTCAAGCACCGCTCAGCATCACGGAATGCTAATAATAACGGACATCCTTGAGTGTATCACTGCTTTTATAACATGGATCTACATGGTAATTTTAAATGTTCATCAAATACGTAGTAAATGTCCATTAACAAGCAAAACAGAATTAATTACAAGCATTGCTGATTAAATGCAATGCGTTCGTTGTGCTAACAATAAGTACTTCACATTATCAGCTAATTACATTTGGCTACATCGCTACCTAGCTCATTTAAAAAGAGACCAAATTACATCACTCAGATTAAATGCCGTTTTCAGCCATATCTGCTCTATGGTGAACAATTCATAGAGGCTGGACATGTCAACATTGTGCTACCAAAGTAGCTATCTAGTCAGGTAACATTAGCTAACCCAGGTCCCAACCATTGCAGGGAAAACTTTCACCGACAGCAGTTAGCCTAGCTGGTGGCGCAGCTAACTTAACTTAGCCAGTTTACTTCTCATTTTAAACAACTTTATTTGCGCATTACATTAAGGCGCAGTTTTTGAAATGCAAGTCTGTTTATTAGCCGTGTTGCTCTACCATTTTCTGTTCTTGGGGAACGGCTTCCAGTCCCTATGAGGCAGGGGTTGGCAACCTGCGGCTCCCGAGCCGCATGTGGCTCTTTAGCCCCTCTCTAGTGGCTGCCTAGCTTTGTCAAAAATATGGAAATGAATAACATTTTTTTTTACATTTTGCTATCATTGTTGTAGGCCTAAAGTTATTCTTACATTATCCAATGTTCAAAATTTATTGCGTGCTATTCGTTTCGAGAATGATAAAATAACGCATGAATACACGAACACACACTACAGTAAACGAAGAACAACAACCGTATTCTTGTTTCCTGAAGTCTCGCAACAATACTTCCGTGTCGTCACACAGGGGGCTGGTGGCCCCGTAGACTTACATGCAAAATTCACGACTTTCTCAATGTTATTAAATAACATTACTATGTTTCTATAATGTCGGTGTAATTTTTTTGCATTGTAGCAGTCACATACTACAAAATATATTCCCACCAACATGATCACGAGTAATTTATTTTAACACAGGTTTTCCCCCATAAAGATAGCTGACCGAATGCATGTGTCAGCCAGCACTTTAACAGTCACTGACCGTCTTGGCTAGTTTTGAGGTAAATTAACTTATTGACTGTCTCTAGCCTTAGATAAAACTCTTCGCTATTACTATTACAGGGGATCCGTTGATATGTGGCTAAACTGTTACCTTGCTGCTAACGCTAGGTAACATTACTGGCCTACTGTTTCCCCATAGAATTATAAGGTTTCCCCGAATCGGAACCGTTACCTTTACATTTTTTTTAATTGTAGGTGCACAGAATCATTACTGTAGACAGATATTATTTAATATACATCTGATAGGTCATGTAAAAATTATAAAATTTAAGATTACATGATGATAACACAATAAAAGACACTGTCAAGAATGGTCCGTTTTCTGCTGGTACTGGTTACTGCCTCGTGGCTTTCTGCCACCATCTAGTGCTCACGCGCCGCAATGTTTGTAAATACTGTATAGGAAATGCAAAGTTAAAGTACCAAATCATAAATAGCCTACTGCAGCCACATTGTGGTAAAACATATGAGTGAATGCTTATTTAGACCTACTAGTAATGTTGATAGGCTAATTTAGACTAATAGGCTGTGGTACCTGCATTTCAATTCAATTCAATTTTATTTGTATAGCGCTTTTTACAACACAAGTTGTCACAAAGCAGCTTTACATTGTTCCCAGGCCTAAGACCCCCTGAGAGCAAGCCTAAGGCAACAGTGGCAAGGAAAAACTCCCTAATTAACAGGAAGAAACCTTGAGCAGAACCCAGCTCAGAGGGGAGCCCATCTGCTTCTGGCTGGCACTGGGCAGATAGAATTTGAGAGAAAAACAAAGTTGTACAATGTACTTTTAAGACAATTGAGTCTTGCAGGGTTGGGTAAACTTGCTTTCTTCTTTACATATGCATTTATATTATATACATTTTATAAAACAATGAAACCATGTCCTTCATAGCTAGCTCACAGCGACATATTCGCAGACCCAAATGAGTGGATTTTAAAGTCTAGTTGGGAAATTGCAAGGATTGGGAACTATGGTGCGCATCCACTGCCCTGACAAATATGAAAAATGTTTAATCCAATTATAGAATCTAGAATACCCAGCAAAACATCATAAAATTAGGCTATGTTCAAACCCACATCCCAGTTTTGTTTTTTTTTTTTTCAAATCTTAAGTGGAACCTACAATACTTATTTTCATGAGCAGTATTCGATTATACTTGATTATACTACATTTTGGCTTTTGCAGACAATTTTGTCCAGAGTGACTTCCAAAGTGCTAGTAGTGCTAGTCCAAATTTCACCTAAGAGAATGGTACAAAATGCTGTACAAATAAATAATGTAGAATGCTTATATTTAACATTTTCAGCAGATGTGAGCAGTTGAAAAGCCACTGCTCAGTGGTTCAATAGTACTCATAAACCAGTGAGGAGGCATCTCTCAAAGTTATTCCTTACAGAACCGAAGCCTCAAAAGGTCCCAGAAAAAGTATGAAAGATATATATTATAATGTGTATAAGTATTTACATAAGTTTGTAAGTGCACAGGTGAACACTTGAGCCATGTGGTCAGACTGTGCTCCTTAAGGGGGGCATTCTGAACCACTGGTCTCCTATCCCTTTCCCTGTCCTTCATCCATCCTCTGGCATACCATCTTCCTCCCGAACCTGCAGGGGAAAGATGAGAATGGGACAGAGACATACCCCCTTTCCCACAGCCCCACACTTTCATGACCAACCAGTAAATTATGTTCATTGTCAGGGCCCCCTCACAAATCTGATGTTTATCTCCATGCTCTTGTCCTGTTGACTTTCTCCATTGGAAAGAGACAGGGGCAATATCTCTGCCTAGGACAAGTGAGGTGCAGTCTCCTCCCCTTATCACCTTGTAGGGCCCACAGAATATTTCACCCAAATTTCTCATCATTCACTTCAACACTCTCTTAGCTGCATTTATTTTTCAATAATCCTCATTCTCCTGTTGTGTATCAAGTTAACACGCATACCCACTATAACCATCCTAAATATGTAAATAAGCATATTTAAACATAACATGCCAAACAATGCCTATAGCAAATTGCTCAGCATACATCTGTTACAGCAGTACCTTTAAAAGGACAGCCACGTCTCCTCCTGTACAACTGTGCCTAACACTTACACTCCAGCTAGACTGTCTACTAACACCATAAATCTTACTTTGCCCTACATCCCCAGTACAATGCCTATGTCAATAGTGTGATCACACATGCAAACAAAGTTTGTCCTGGAAATTCACGACGACTTCAAGTGATTTGATTTCTACACAATAAATGTCCTTTAAAGTTACTTTCTTTTTAACTGTGAGAACACTTCATAAAGGGGCAGGTGGGGCTATACTGGATTTATGTATTTACTATGCTTGATTTTAACCATTTTCTTTTGTGTTTTGGTTTAGGTTCAGTAAGTGTTTTGTGTTTTTGTCCCTTTTCTTTTCTTCATACTTTTTGCCAGTACCTGTGATGGTTTAGAGACTGATTGACCACTGTTCCACCCCCTCATTCCTGACTGGACAAGAATTGCCACTCCCCACCACTGACAGAACTGTCCTCTCCTTCTATTCGTAGAAATTTCAGAAAGAATGTTTGCCATTGACCTTGGTTTCAAAATTACAAATGTCACCATGGAGGTGAAGACGCCTATGGAAGACACGATCACATTTACTGCTGAAACCTTTGCACGAATCCAAGAAATGATAAATGACTTGGTGAGACCCCTTTGACATATGCACGCAAGCTGATAAACCATGCATATTTGTAGACAAGTGTCTGACATATTTTTATATATTACATATTCACCTAAGGTAGGTCCATTTGCCTATACAAAATATTTAATAATTCATGCGTTAAGCTTACAACACTTACATGCTTGTGTAACTACCTGCATGCACTGAATATGACAATGCATTGCTTGGCTTAGTGAAACCACTGGTAGGCAAAAGCCATAATACTGCCTTGTTATAATTTTTCTATCTGTGATGGCATTTGAATTAAATCAATATACGATTCATACACAACTGATCTTCTTCAAGGACTGGTACACCAAAAAAAACAAAACAATCAAAGTTTTTTGTTTACACGCTTGTAAGATCATGAAACTACAAGATACAGACCTCTGGTATTATCAGACATGTCATGGCAATCAGCTTGCATAATCAGCGGCAGTATTATTTGGTCGGTTTTGTTCTGAACAGCAGCACTGTCATTGTGGTGGCCCTCAGCAGCAATTCAAGGTGTATGAAGGATAGGTGCTGAGGGTGAGGGTGAGGGTTTGTGTGTGTGTTTGGGGGGAGGGGGGTGTTGTCTGCTCTGCACTGCAGAGGTGTGGTGGTTTTCCAGTGAAACAACCATTCCCATTGCATGAGCTGGTTTCCCTCTCCCCATTCTCCTTGTTTCACAGCTCCGTGACATCCTCCTGAAACCAGGCAGCAAACCATTTGAGTTCCCCCCTGCCAACTTCACGTGAGTAATTCCTGTCAGCACCTTCCTCTTCTCCCCTCCAGACTGGTGCACCGGCACCAAGCTTGCCAGGTAAAAATGTACATTGCATGTATTTAAAAAAAAAAAAAACTTGACATGGTTGCAGATGACACTGCCTCGCCTTCAGTGTTTGAACGCAGGCCTGTGCGAGTCCCCTGCTTTTCTTTTGTAATTTCCCTCTCTTCCTTCCCCAGCATCGATGGCAGTGTCCTCAGGGCCAATGTGCTATACATATTTAAGGAAGACGACATCGCTCTTCCCAGCACCTTCCTGGAAGAAATCCTCCTAGATGGTACGCTGCCATTTCACACTGCGTTCAGTAGCACTCCTCAAGCCAGTCACACACCAGGAATAACAAACTCAATTTCTCAGAGGGCCATTTGTAGCGGTGGCCTTAAACAATCTTTACTGGTGGTCCCCCCCCATACCTTTTTATTAATATCATCTTGAGATATTACTTTGGGCTTTATATCCAAGAAATGTCTAACTGCAATACATTTTTGGGAAATGCGTAGATGATAAATATGTACAACTAAGTGATGAATTAGAATTAGTTACTGGTGTGAACACAGCCCTTCAGTGAGTTTGATACTGCTAGTGTGCATCATTCTTTGTCACTGCTGGCATTCATGGCTTTGAGACTGCTTTTTGGCACGTCTCTGAAATATATACCCATTTCTATGACCCCTAAATGACAGGCCTCCTGACAACCACTGCTGCTCCCAGCTCCCCCAGCGGAGTGGCCACGATTCTGGGTAGCACAGCTAGTGAGCAAGAGGGAGGTGGTGGCTTTCCTGGGTGGGCCTTGGCCATCATCATCCCCTGTGGAATTGCTATCATTCTTCTCCCCTTCTGGATTCTGCTTTGTGTGAGTACTGAACTGGGTCAGTTTTACTGTCTTTCATTGTTCCATGCACAACACTGGAATGCCAGAATGACCCCTACATCAGTCAGTCAGTCAGAGCTGTTTCTTTGTCAGCCCCACCACCACACAGGGCTTAGGGTAACGGTCATCCAGCTAGTCCAAGCTAAATCCAAACCAAAAAAGGGGAAAAACCTGACACTGAGCACATCCGTCTTTCTCTCTCTGAGAGGAATTCCCAGGTCTCTTCACTGCTTTTACTGATCCCAGCACATCCCTGTTTCTCCCTCTCTGAGAGGAACTCCCAGGTCTCTGCACTGCTTTTACTGATCCCAACACATCCCTGTTTCTCCCTCTCTCTGCTGCAGTGCTTGCTGTGTGGATGCTGTGCCGCCCTAAGAAGGCGCTGGCGTCGACGGAGGTCCTACGTCCTGCGCTACACCACACACAACAGCGTCTTCTGAGGAGGCGAGACTCTCATTTTTACTCACTCAGTGGCTGCATTCATTAATCAATTCTGCACAGATCTACTCATCTTAAGAGCTTGTGGATCAGCTTATGTCCTAGGCTTACAGAAAAAGAAGTGCCATCCAGCTGATTCAAAGACCACTGAATTTATGCAGCATTGATTCCAAGAAAGCAAAAGTAATGTCGTGGTCACATGTCTAAAGCAAAGAGGTACACAGTAGTGCACAGCAATGAAGGACAAAAGCCCTAGTGCTGGCTGTGCTGCAATTTAAGAAAAAGAAAAAAAAAACAACAGAAAGGCAGAGAAATCAAGGTGCACAATGGTTCCACTGGAAGAAATTATACCCCTATACAGACTACCTAAAATGTAAAATATCTTTTATCTTCATAAATCCCTGATGAAGTAATTTTTGAATTTGTTAGAGAAAAAGAAAAGAAATTCCATAACTGAAAGTTCAAAGCGGCTTCCAGACAAAGAAAAGAATACACATTTATTTTAGCAGTAATGTGCACTACCATGATATAGGCCTAGAACAAAGCAGCAGTTTACCTGACCGAATCAATATGAGATTACTTCAGACTCATTATAGACTTATTTGAATTTTCCTTTTTGTTTTTCCCCACATGCTTTCAGATCACAAACTCCAGCCCACCTCTTCCAACTTCAAATCCAACCACCTCTACATGCTGGATCAATCATATACAGAAGCAGCACTGCTGCAATGCACAGAGCCTACTTGGTGGTAGCAACCAATCCTTTGCCTCAGTTAACGTATGTGGAGTTAAAAGAAAAAAATGGAATCGAATGTTAAGTCTTGCGAATTAAAACAGCACTTTCTTTCAATTAATAACTCTGAGCAAAATAATTATGAATACAGAATAATCATGAATACAGAAGCTTAGTTATTTTTATCTAATTATCTTTACTTGGAATTATCTTTTTTTAATTACATTTCTGAAGTGGCTTTGGGACCGTTGCCTGCTTATACTTATTTTATCAGAATCTCTACAAGAATTACATTGAATGTGTATGTACGTATCACTGATTTAATTTATATTTGTGGTCTCAAGCTGTGCTGTCCACTGATAATTTTATGATTTATGGTACAGGGGTAGTGTGAATTTGTGTATTTAAATATACTATATATATTTACATTTTAAAATGGTAGCAAAATCAATATTTTTGTACTTGATTTTTGTAAATTCAAATTATTTCTTATATTTTTTTTTTGACTGACAAATTTGTACCCAGTTATCTTTTTTTTCCTTTAAGAATAAAAATCATTATTATAATCTACTGGGTACTGCACCCTGCCCTGCCACCTACTTCACTATTTAAGAAGTAGTCCAAACTTGTCCAAAACTGTCTTTGCGTGTCTCCACACATTATAAATGGACAAAAGCTCTCTCCATATTTGTCTATATTGCATAATTAACAATCACCCTTGCGCTGAAGCATTGACACCTGCATTAAAAAATCTAGCAAAAACACTTGAGTTGGATTTAAAAGGAGCTGAGTGGACTCCTCACTCTTGTTTATGCCATCAGATTTTTTGTGTTCATCCCAACTTGAAATGGCACTTACCCAGCTTTGTCCATGCTATGACCATCTGAACGTATCTGCACGGGACTGTGTGAGGACTTGTCTAAAATATGTATCTTGTATACAAAATGTCTGTAAAATGACTCCTGTATACAATCAGAGAAATTAAATGCTTATAATTTAATCCTGTCCATAAATTAATAAATTAATAATCTAACAAAAAGCATTCTTTTGTCATTTATTCATAAATATACATGTAAAGACAGAGCACATGAAAAGGGTGTTTGTACAATGGTAGCAAACATTTGATACACTGCCACCTATGCCATTCTAAATTAACATACAGCAGCTTTGAATTAATGTCAGATTCTAACATTGATGTTTACAGTTTAATTCAAACAAATTATTTCCTAATGGGACATACAAACAAGCAAAATGTAAATCATATTACCCATTTACTACCAATTTTTAACCGTTTCTAAAGAAAGTTAATAGGTAGCAACATATAAGTTGTTGTCTAACAGCACATACAGCCCCTTAACATGAAATGTCACAAAATCATCAAATATCCACACCCCCACTTTATCCAGTGACATTGGTCAATCAGTCTGTCCTGGATTTCAACTGGCACACTGCAGGCAAAATGTCATCCAGGCACTGAATATCTGCAACGGCAACAACAACAAAGTCAAGGCCAGCCTGCCACACCATGTACTGACTAACTTTTCCAACTGGAAATGCTTAAGAGACATGGCTTTTTTACTTTTATAAACTGAGGTATCCAACAACAGCAACATGCAGATTAGTAAATTTGTTAATAGCTGATACTCTGTTATTGGTAAAGGATGGCAACATGAACACAACATCAGCTGATGTGTCGCAAGTGTTCTGGTGCAAATTGGCTGCTGTGCATCACATAGGTGGGTGTGCCACCATGAGATCCTTGAGTGATGATGTATAAATGCATGTATTGTGATCATTATTATTATAAGAAGCTCCAGATCTTTAGCCAGGTATGCATTTGGTGAGGCAGGAAATTGAACTGAGGGAACCTGTATCTGATGTGCTACTGTGGCAAAGATTTACCTAGAGTCTGCAGCAGCTGCTGAACCAGAGTGCGGAATGCAGGGAAGAACTCCTCATGCTCCTCCAGCTTTGTGATGATGCTGACAAGGACACACATTTTTCCTCTACATTATCTCACTGGGCAGATGATTTCTTATTCAGAGTAACTTACAAATTGCTGGAAGGCTACAGAGAGCCTTTTTCAAAAACCTTTTTCACAAAATCACATTTTCCACTTTTGAGTACTAGAATTTGCTTTCATCAAATCCTATGACTTTCCAGGATTTCAAGGACCCATACAAACCTTGTTATTAACAGGAATACTTTAAGTATTAACTTTTAAGTAATATAACTAAGCTAATTTGCTGCCAAATTTGGTTTGACCAAATTTCAAGTTGGTTTATGCCCCTCAGAATTTGGCCACCAAGATAGGTCGATACATGAGAATTATGTGCATTTTCAGATTCTCCCAGGCAGCTTTGATACACTGCCACATGTAATCCACTCAGCCATCTAGGCCTGGCTAACCTTGCTAGCTACTAGGCAAAATTTATCGTGTAGCTAACACAGAATAATGATAATAGATCAGATGAATAGATCAGATGAAATAAGTAATATATTTATGGGAATTTTCATGGCATACCACTTTTTAGGCCCACTTGTTTCTCTCTTTGTTTCTTTCCTACTTTTTCTCCCCTGTGTGCTTTGACAGTTTGGATTTTTTTCATGATGCATCAGTATTTTGCTGTTTTTGTCTCTGTCTCACTGTCTCTCTCATCAGCTGCTGCTGTGTGCATGTACTGCTGCCCATCCCCTCTGTAGGTACATTGTACTGCCACTCACTGTCTCCTGGTTCCAGGGTCAGTTCAGGGTTAAGTTATTAGTTTTCCGTAAGTGCAGATTAAGGATCAAGGATCACCGCCTATATGCTCATGCACACAGCCAGCATTGTTCACTTTTTTGATGAATGCGATGCTGAAGTTTGATGCCATCAAGACAGCTAACACAAAACATTTCAGATAACTCCACCCCAGCCTGATTTGGGGCATATTCAGGCTAATCTTGTTAGGTTTAAGGGCAACCACAGGCCAAATTGTTGGGGAATTATTATACTATTATAATAACAATTAACAATTATAATAATGCTTATTATAATATAATAATCTCCACTGCATTACCTGCAAACCACTTCGATGTGCATAAAACAGGGCTGGAGGTGGTGAACATACCTGTCGATGTCGCTAGTTCCCAGCAGGTTGTGCAGCTCTTGGCTGGTGGTAAGGCCCATGGAGGATGTTACCTGTGCCACCTGATTCACTACCTCACTAGGGGAAGCTCGGTCATCTGAGAAAAGGCACCAGCAATAAGTGCATATATAAACTGGATCAATGCAGTCAAAAGAGGTAGCTACTACAGAAGAAAAAACCTTGACTGATTCTTTTCCTTCAACATGACATCACTGCAAAATTGTTCTCAGCAACATGACTTTCTGCTAACCACAAATTTTGATTGTTGAGCACTGACCCTTTATTAAGGGAATCTTTTGAATATGAGATTCTGTTCAGCTTCAAAAAAGGTTTTAATTGCCAGTACCAGTAAGAGCAGAAAAGCTGCAGATGAAAATTCCCCTTAAGGGAAATGGACTGAAGGCCTACCCATGCCCAAGACATCCCTAAGGTTTCTCATGGTGTTGGTCATCTCCCCCAGCTTGGTGTAGACCTCGTTCATACGAGGGTACACTCCGCTGAGAGAGGGCACATCAAACAGCTTCTGGAAGTGGGACACCATTGACTTGAGAGAGTGTTTGGTGGGACTCTGGATTTCCTGTTGAGCAGATTGATAGGTATAGCAAAGTTATCTGACCACTTCTTATTAATAGGTAAATACATCAAGTAAGGGCCAAATGCTGGAGGCTCATGGCAGCAGAGCTTATCTTGAGTTCTGTAGTGCAAGTCACCCCCCCGCAGTCAATCCAAAATAAGACTTCAATAAAGAAATTAGGAGTTGAAGTAAAATATGCAAGATCTACATAAGCCACCAGGTCCTACAGGCTTCAAAGTTGCCCTTCCTGGATAAAATGTATCCTAGTAAACAAACTGAGAAGAATGTTGGTAGCTGATTTACATGCCACAGTTGAAACAGGTTACCTTGGAGTCGCTTTTGGCCGTCTCTTCCAGCAGGGTGTCCACCATCAACAGCAGCTCCTCCACTCTTACCCCCTCTTGGGGGCTACTACTGTCCCCTATTGGCTGCCAGGGCAACAGCCTCTGCATCAGCTTCTTCACACCACAGTGCAGCTCCTTTAAATAGTCAATGCCACAATCTTATAAACTCTGAAGAGTTTTCATAACTGTTAGATGTTAAGTGTTAACATTTAACATTTATATTTGCTTATGAATGTGAAACATTCTTATATTTAAAGAATACTAACAATCCAAAAAAAAAAAAAAATTAATTAAAAAAACACCCCTCAAAGTCAGGTCTTACGGGGTATAGACTCCAGCTAATTCATGGACCTCACCCCCACCTTCAGAGAGCTTAGTTGCTCCGCCCACATTTCCACCACTGGGAGGAGCTCCTCAAATTCCACATCTTGTCCATCCCCATTGGGTGACTGACGGCTGGGTCTCTGCTTAAGCAGTTGCAGCGGAGCTCTGGGACTGCTCAGGGTTGTCTTGATGGCGCTGAGAATCTGCCAGTCAAACAGGAAAAGTGGGCAATCAATTCTCATGATGGGCTCTGCATGGCAGTGCAACATAAGATTATGCCACAGTACAATATGTACTTTAAACTTTCAAAATGAAAGATACTGACTTTGGATGTATGGTGGAAGATTTTCAGGTAAATTGTTTTGAGGTAGGTGAATGATTCTAATACCCCACCCATCTATCATGCGTGTGCTCAGAGAAGAAGGGTGGAGCTTGTACCTACCTTCACAAGTCTAAGACATGAATCTGCCTGTCTAGCCCTTAATTTAATGGCTGGAACAAGATGAGTCAAATCCTGGACCTCGAGTTCCTGACAGGCACTCTAAAGCAGGCAGAGAACATGGACAGACGGCAAGAGACATTAACTGACTGACTTTGAAATAAAACCCATTTCAAAAAGTATGCTATATACGCTATGGGGGCAATGCAAGTTTAACTGTTGCTTGGATGAAGACATGGGATCAATATCAGGCTGAGGAGCAAGACTCCAGGGTGCATGAAGACAGCAGCATGTCAGATGTAGAAAGGATACATCTGGTCAAACAGGGAATTGTGATTAATGAAAGAGGGCAATGAAAACTTGTGTGTCGATTACCATTTACCATTGCATTTGACTGGTTTTCAAAAAAAGTAGCTGAGCGATTCATGATGACTGCTGGGCATAGTTGTATTTAATGTAGGTCTGGTGTAATGTGCTGCTCGAAGGATGCGTGATGAACATAGAAACCAATCTGTTTGCTTCTGGCAATTAGGAATTCTTCATCACTTTTGTTTATTGAGTGAAACAATATATGGTATTGGAAAAATATATAAATACATTACTATTTTGATGCAAAATAAGCAAACGAGTGGGTAATGTCAGCCAGCTGAGGCCTGCTAACTGGGCTAACTCAGTGGCTGTGGAGTCGAATTTCAGTTTCTGGTGAAAAAGCTACTGCACAATGTTTATCTTAGTGTCTCCATTTCCAGCCATGGGTTGGATTAGGACCCTGGAATGTTGAGTTGAGCACCCAGCTGCTGGCAACCTGTGAGGTCAACAAAGGTCACCTGTGCATTGTAAAGAAGTGAACGGACATGCAATTCACAGTAATGATAGTAAAATGCCACGTTGATTATGGGGTAAGGTATGTGGGGGAGCATGTCTGAGCACAGGGGACAGGAGTGAGGAAGGTCACCTTGAGGTACCTCCTGCAGACATTGGGCTGCAGGTGCTCGATGTTCTCTAGCTCTGTGCTGTGCACATCTGCACTGTCTTCATCTGCCTTGGCTAGCTGACCCGACCTGGTGACACTGCAGAGAGATTACTAATAAATGCAGACACTTTCATGGGTGGGTAAATTACAGTGGATCATTGCCTAATCAAAGCTCTGGAAATAGGAAGAAGATATGTCAACTCCACTTATACATCTAAATGTATTTCCTTCTTAATTTCATGTGGATATTTTTATAAATATTCACATGTAAATGCTCATCAATAAAATTATCAAGATATTATTGGCAGTCTATCAAGCAACTTCCCTGCAAACTGCTGTGGCTATAGTTAGCTACCAAATGCCTGCCTATCCCCACTGTGTTCAGTTAGCTAGCTAGTTTACCAAGTAGCTATATCAGATAAAAACATCTTAATAAAGTATTTAAAATTTTTGATAAATGTAATACTTTCCTCAGACTTTACTGCATTTAGTCTAATTAAAAGACCACTGACTGATTTTGGAAAATCATATGTCAGTTGTGCGGAATAAGCTAGATCCCATTAGCTAACTATTCATATGGTTGAGAACATCGCCATTGTCTGAAAACAGCTAGCCAGCCAGGTTGTTAAAAGCATTCGAGTATATACTGAAGAAATTCTCCAGAGCCCTGCATCTCTTGAAGGGTGCAGTTTTATTAACAGACTAACATCTTGGTCCAAGAAACCTTCGTCAGATTCTTCTGTCTATTAATTAGGTTAGGTAATGTCAAAACTTTTTAATAGCAACAATCTTCATATTAGTTCCATGTATCATGTACTGATGTGCACTGCATCATCACTGGAAAAAGCTGGCTAGTGGCTAGCTTAAGTTGTCAATGCAACGCCAATCAGACAGACAGCCAAAAAATGTTATGATTAGTTTAATTTACTAGAATGAGGACATTCTCTGCAACACTGCATCTACTCCAAAGCGTGATAATATTAATACACTAATGTAAGACTGATGGTCTCAGACAGAAACATCAGTCTACACATTTGCTTTACTCCAGCTCCACTGATTGGTTGAATGTGAAAAGTGGAGCTATTATTAGGCAGATATTAAGCACAACTGACGTTTCTTTACATTGCCAATTTTAATATCAAATTTTAACTTGCTCTGGAAGCAAACATGAGGAACATCAAGACAGAAAAAAGGATAAACGTCAATATCTCAAATATTGGTATCAGCCTTGAAAAATCTATATCAGTTGACCTGGACTGAATACTGCCTTCCAGTTCTGCTACGTGAAGTGAATAGGAAGTTCAGATAGTTTGTGGCCTTCTACTTCCAGTTTTGGCAAGTCCACCACCTTTCCCCAGCACCATTGAAGAAAAGACCAGAGAGGCCTCTCACTTGCTCTGCTGGATAATTCTCTCCATCCGTCTCAGCTGGTGTTTGTAGGACTTTAGCTCCTTCACCGTGGGCCTGGAAGAGCAATGACAGTGAAACAATGGAACAGAGGACCCCCATCATAGTTGACTTGCACATACAATGAGGACTTAAGGCCAGTCTTCTTACATGCAGGCAACTCAGCATATCACTGTTAGTGTCTACCTGGACTCCAAATCCTGCTTCAAGCGCTGGATTTCACCTCTCAGTTCCTCTCTCTGGGCCTTGGTCTCCTTCAGCTGCTCCTGGTAGGACTTGGAGAGGGCAATAATTTAGACCCCTGATTGCTGAAAATACTGAAAATGAATATTCTGTGATTCAGAAAGGCAAAATCACAACCACTGTTTATTCTGAACTAGTTATTTTAACCCTTTTTAATTTGTGGAGCACTGGCCAACTTTATAGCCCCATCAAGAGTGCAAGAGAAGTTCTCACATGGTTCTGTCAAGATTGAGTGGTACCTTCAGAAGTGCTTTTCTGGAATCTGATGCATTGCTCTCTTGATTTTTTCTGTCAGGCTGTGGGGCAGCCTGATCTTTCCCACCATGGCCTTCTTTAAGCTCCCTGTTAAAGAAGGAATGGTCAATGCTCTTGTTGGCTGTGTGACAGTATCATTTCACTGTGATTAACCATAGCCTAAGCACAGAGATATTCTAAGCAAAATCTAACTACAACTTTCCCCTTAGCCTTTGTAGCTGCATGCTACTGCAATACCAGTCTGCAGAATGGAAAACTTTGCTTTCAACTGCTTGTCTAATGACTCCTGAGCCAGTCCACGCTGTGGCATGTGACACACATTTAATCCACTCATTTCTGTTACGAATAAAATCAAATACTTACTTCAGTTCTGTGTGTAACTCATGGATCTGGGCTTCATAGACATCTATGACATCCAGCACCCTGGGAGAAAGACAGGACTCTGATTCAGATTTACTGCCACTTACACTCATACTAAGTACAGTTTATCAGCACGCAGGTAACAGTACGGTACGAGGGAAACAGTCGCTAAATGTGATCAACAACTTCAAGCAGCTTGATAAAATTATTCTCCCATTTGTATGGGCAGGCAAGGTGGCGAGAATAAGAAAAAGTGCTCTACAAGCGGCAAGATGGGACGGTGGACTAGGCCTGCCTAATTTCATGTTTTACCACTGGGCAGCAAATATACAAAAAATTCTCAGTTGGCTATATGAGGATGAGCTGGACTGGTGCAAAATGGAATCCCTCTCCTGTCACACATCCCCACTTGCAGCTTTGACATGCTCTCCTTTACCTATCTCAGCAGTAAACTATTCGTCAAACCCAGTTGTTTTGTCAACTCTGAAAATATGGACACAGTTCCGCAAACACTTCAAATTATTCAATTTCAGTCTCGTTGGCCCGTTGTGCAATAACCATCTATTTTTACCATGTAAACTCAACTCTGCCTACACGCTTTGGAATAACAAAGGTCTCATACCATTCAGAGACCTGTTTTTGGATGGCACCTTTGCCGACTCTGAAAATCTGACCAGTAAATATAACTTGCCTCGAAATAATTTTTTCCACTATCTCCAGGTTCGCAGTTTTGTTAAGGATCATTGCACTACATTCCCTCATTTGCCCCCTGAGGATTTGTCAAATATTTTACAGAAACCAGAAAACCTGGCAGGGCTGACATCTAAGCTGTACACTACATTTTTAGATCTGACCCCTCTCCACTTGCCAAAATCAGACACGACTGGGAGGCTGAACTGGGAATCCAGTTTCGGGACCCCTGGTGGGAAAAGCCAAATTACAGGTTAATTATTCCTCCTCTTCCACCGTCTCAATCTTACAGGGTTCATACACATTTTTACCAATAAATTTCCATGACTTTTCCATGCCTTTGAGGCAAATTTTCATGACCATTCTCTGAAACATCTGTGTATACATGAAAAATAAGAATAAAAATCCATGTCAAAATTTACCACAGTATATTTTAACTAAAATTAATGACAAGCTATGTGGTTTGATACAAAATAAACATTTATTTAAGTAACACTGACACACCAGTAAGATGTTTACAGAATAAAATGTGTCAAACCCTGAGAACTCCATTGTCTAGCCCTAATTAACAAATGACTGGGAGGCAACGTTTGAAAAATAAGTAAATAAAAGTGTCCTGTAACACTGACATTAACTTCAGAAGGCAGCACTGTCAGAGAGAAACTGTCTTTTGGAATACAAGATTTTGTAACTAAGAAGATTTTAAACTATGCCTCCTATTTTCGATTAACCTAATTGAGCATTAACAGAAGATAACCTTCCCTGTTTGAATCCCCCAAAAATAATCCACACACTCAGGTCAGAGTCTGACGTTACCCCACGCAGAGAACAACTTAACGTCAAGTGACATGACTGATCTGCCCGATCATTTAAGTACTGTTGTTTAACCCTTTCACGTGTATGGTCACACCAGTGTGATCAGCTGTTCAGGGGCCCTGCTAGACATTTTGGGCCCTATGAAAGAATATAATATTGGGCCACCCAAACCTAGACCACCCACCAACCTAGAAAACCCATTTGACGACCCAAAGTTTAATAATTTGTAGGCTTCATGGATTGCACTGTAAATATATTATCAACGAAATACTGCTCACCTCCTTCTCCTTTTACTGGGAGGTGGGTTGAGGAAAGGGTTCCTAATCCTGAAGCTACATCTGTGCACAGGGCTTAAAGCAACAAAATTTTCTCAGCCTGATTTTTTTTTTTTTTTTTTTTGGTGGGGGAGGGGGTAACAAAATAGGACACATGTACATTTAGTGCTTCCACAACAGTTTTAATTCAAAATTGTATAATAATAAATACAATTATTAATACAATTTTGTATTACAGTGCTCAAATTAAAAGTGCTTCCTTTTTTCTTAAATGCTATTACAAATGACAAGTGCAGCTTCAATAAAAGTTGGTCGAGTAGCAAGATGCTGTGTTACAACTTTTCCCAAGTCATCATCATAGAATCGGTCCAAGACATTGACGACATGTCCATGTTGCGGTTTGTGGACTCGTCAACGTTCAGTGAAAACGTTTGACAGATTGTGCGCTAAACATTGTCTAATGTGACAGGCAATGCCGTGAGTGGATAGGTTGCTGGCCTGTGTATTCGACACGCCAAGTTTGGAGAATGCAGTTCTGTCCTATGAGCTCAACTAGCGCTGGCGCTATCCTGAAAGACAGGTCATGTTCCGCTACAAACGCAGACTTTATGATTGCACACCCGGTCTTGGATGGATGAAGCGGCAGCAGCTACAGTGGCCACAGCTCCCTGCAACGTTGACGTATAACGAAGAGCCCGAACAGCTGCTTTGTGTGAGGGCTCTGTATCATGGCGAGACAATGCCTTTTGCCGCTTGTCCAATACTGTATTTTTTCAAACACACGGCGCAAAAGCAGGTCACGGGCTCGTTTAATTTGTGACAACATAAGCTGAACGCTTGTCCGTCATTACCGTTTTCATCTAACCAAGTCTATCGCCATTTATTTTCACCCACGTTCTATTGTGCTTGTGTCTGCGCCAACCTTCAGAAGTTTCGCTTCCATGCTCCATCTACTTGAATGCATGCTAGCCTATTGTGCAGTAATCAACTAATACAATCCTAGTTGTAACTAGTTGCCGATTGGATAACAGTGCTCTCGTGCCATTAGTTAAAACTATTGGTCAAAACCACCACGTCAGTGATTGTTTTTAACAGAATTGCGTTCCGGTCTGATATCAGAGTTCGTATACGCCAGTAATAATTCATAGCCTGATCTAAAATCTCTGCACGCCGGATTTCCGGCGCGGGGCCGGAGATCTTTAATCCATGTGTGCATGACGAGGGCAGACCTGATTAGTGAAAAAGCTACTTAGCATGTATGCCAGTTATCTAGCTATAGCCAGAGTGCGCACTAGCTGGCTACAAATTCACTAAGCTATATTAATTATATTTGGACCAAAACTGCACTCATTTTCGGTGGCGATAAAGTTAACATACCAAATACTTAAGCGAAATGACACTGACACTGCACTGTAAATGAACTTAACTTGTTACCATCCAGGCAGTGGTTAAGCTACAATAGTAGGCTAATGTTGGCTAGGTAGCTACGTGTTAATGGGCACCAAAGGAAGGTCCGTAAATAAATATACCTTTCTTTGGGGAAAAAAATGGGTGACTAACTGTCGGCCCTTTTTCTCCCTCTCAGCTTTCTGTTGCCTTGCTTTTCGTTTTTTCCTGACTTCTTCGACGATGACATGTCAAATCTACTGACAGTTCAGCATCTGTTCTGCTTGTGAGCGCACCTACAGTAAAGCAAAGATTCTAGCACGCTCTGTGATCGTTGCCGTAAAATGTACCTACGCAAGGCTGAACCATGCAATGAATAGACAGAGGGGTGAAATATAAAGGCTATCCTGATAATCTTGCCAAAAATGGAGAAACAAGTTGGTTTCATTTTAAACTTTTTAATAGATGACATTATAATCTTAATGACACCAACTTACTTATGGTGATGATGATGATAATAATAATAATAATAATAGTGTTCTATGAGGACCCCCTGTCAGTGCTGGGCCCTTGGAACCGTCCTAACTCCCCCCCCTTTTTGGTGCCCCTGCAGCTGTTTAGCCGTATGCCAACATCCGTGCGACTAGACCACGAGATTTGAAAAATTCTAGCTAATTTTAGCTTTGAGGAAACAACGATTTAGCATTTAAAAATATAGCAAATGCGGCGGTGAAAACTATGAGAATGTTAAAAGCGAATGAAAACATAAGGAACTATATAACGTAACACCCGCGCTACATAGCATAAAAAAGTTACGTGTGAAAGGGTTAACCAATATAGATTTTTCTCAGTCGATCTTAACTGAAACACATATACTCTATTATACAGGTATTTGTGAAGCAAATTTCCACGACTTTTCCAAAACTTGCCGGGTTTATTTATTATCCCAAAACTTCTTCAGGCCTGGAAATTGCTATTTTCAAATTCCATGACTTTTCCAGGTTTTTCATGACCGTACGAACCCTGTATATATGCTGTGAAGCACTAGTTCATCTTGTAAAAAGTGGACCAACTGGGGGGTGGGAGGGTGGTTGGTTATTATTTTATTTTTGTCTTCATCTGTATGTATATCTGTGTCTCTGAACAAATATAAAACTGGACATGTTTGTACTCTCAGATGCTGTGTAAATATGTTATGCTGTCCCAATAAAACAAATTTATTAAAAAAAAAAAAAAGACACTGTCCCAAACTGAAATATTCTTTCTGTCACAAATGCCCTTTGCAATGCAAGTGCTGCAAGATCTTTCTAGACCTTTCAGTGGCCTTCAGGACAGAAAAGCACCTCCTCCTGTATAAGCATCCCAGGCACTGTTCTGAATTTCCTCTTACCCTCAGGGAGCACCTGTCAGGTGTCCTGAGAGGTGCTCTATCAACCCCTCTATCCCTCTCTACAGGAGTTCCTCAGAGTTCAGTCCTCAGTCCCCTTCTCTTTTAGCTGGAAACAAGATCTGGCTCATTTCTTCCCATGGTTTCACATATCACTGTCATGCTGATGACACTCATCTGCTTCTTCGCCATTCAGTACCCTGGTCACACATTTCAAATTGCCTAGTTGATGTCTTTATTGTGGATGTCTAATCATCCCATGAGATTCAGTCTGGCCAAGACCAAGCTTCTTCACATTCCAGCTGAGGCTTCTCCCTTACATCACTATAACCATCACTATGTCAGCCTCCCTGAACCTTGAGATGATACCTGACAGCAGACTGACACCCCATCCTCACCACCTACTCAACCCAACTCTAGGTCCAAACCATAGTCCTCTCCTACCTAGACTACTGCAGCCCTCTCCTTGCTGCCCTCCCTGCATATCCATACCCCTGAAGCTCATCCAGAATGTTACTACTTGTCCTCAAATTCTCCCATGTCTCACCTATCCTGATCTCCCTACATTTCCTACTGATGATGGTTCACATTCATTTCAAAATGCCAGTGTTAGCAAGTGATATGGGGAATGGCTCCCCCTAATCTTTAGTCCACCATCAGGTCCAAACCACAGGCCAGGCTGTTGTGCTTGCCCATACATGCTGAATGAGTATGCACTTGTGATCCCATGCACTGTTTCTGGCAGTGATACATTCTTAAGTATGGTTAGTAGGCACTCTTTTTATACAAATTTCATGTCTGGATAAGAGCATCAGCTGTTGCTCAACATTACAATGATGCAATTCTTTCCAGAAATCTGTCTGCTGGAGATACCTGTATCCAACAGCAGCAATAAATGACCCTCAGGTGCAATCCCTAGTGCTCTGCCCAGACATCAACCCTCTTAGCACACAGAAAAATAAACAGTATACAGGCGGAGGAAGAAGAGGAGGAGGAGGGTGGGAACAGGACAAAAGAGCATGGGACACAGGCAGGTTGTGGTTCGCCGGCACTCACCGCTGATCCAGGGGCGAATGTGGCCGGATGGACCTCTTCTGGATCTGCTGAAAGACTTGGTTCTGCCTGGCCACTCGCCGCTCCTCCTCCTTCACAGCAAAGTAAAGCTTCCGCTGAAGCTGGGCAGTCACCTCTCTCTCCTCGGCCAACTTCTGTTCTAGGGCCTGATGCCGCTTCTTCATGAAGGAGGAACTCATGCACAGTCACAATGCATCAACACTAACTTCTTAAGGCCTTCATAATACATGAGTAGCACTTTCATGAGTGACATTACTCCTTTATGCAGCATTCATAAAAAATGAGGCCTTTACATTTTCATTCGATCTTATACATATTTCATTTGATTCATGGAAAATTTCTATTTCAAGTGATTACATATTCAAATAATGTAAACTTTCTTTAATTTGCTTTCTCCCAAAGCACTGCATGAAACCACTTTCCTGAACTAAGAAAAAATAAAGCTGCGTATTCACTCATTGTTAATGGATAAGCATTTTAATTCCAAGTCAAGTAATTTCATGGGTGAATATTCAAATAACTCGGCACTCACTGTAGTCTCATCCCTACTTGTTAGCCAGTGAAAGTGCATCACTCTGATCCTTATTACTAAAACAGTGCGGTTCTAGGATCCTTCTCCAATAACAAGGCAATTTTCAAACCCTTGGTCACCCCACTGAACTGGTCTCATACAACATCAAAATAATTGAAACTAGACTTTTCATCTCTGTCAACTGAGAAGCATTTTATACTGTTTTGGTGAACCCCGATTTACCTGTGCCTCCTTCTGGTCCTGCAGCAGCTGCTTGACTTGGACATGCTGCTGCGCAGCCTTGTTGATGTAGCTGTCCTCCAGACCCTGGACTTTAGTCTTTACTGTGTCCAAGACTCCCTCGAGCTCAGCGGCCCGTTGGGACTGTTGCGCTGCCCGGGCCTGCTGCTGCTGGACCTCTTCCCTGCACAGGAACACAGACCAACCTATCACCACACTGCATGACGTCTCATAACTGGCTCAGCAGTTATGCACAATCCCCTTAAACAGCTGGATATCTACTGCAGCAATTCAATTTAAGGACTCTGCCTGAGTGATAAGTGTTACCAGTGGTCAGCCTTATAAAGCCGCTCTTTACCACTACGCCAAGTTCTGGCACTCACTGCCCCACACTGCTGGGCAGATACATAGCGCCCTTTCACCCTATCACCACTGTACAATGTCAGCTCATTTACTTCAGGTTCCAGGTCATTTCAGTCATCTTTTTTTTTTAATCATGCTGACCACCTGTCAGCTCAGCCTGCTAGGATTACTGGTGCTGACTTCCTTACAGGCAAGCTAAGGACAGAATGGGCAAGACTTGCAGCCACGTCACTGACAAAGGTGATGAATATGGGTTGGAGAGGGAAGATGAGCACCATTACCAATCACAGCATGCAACCAAAGCTGTGACAATGTAAAATGTTACACATCTCCATGTTTGTAGAAAATCCCTACCCATCAATAATCAAAGGTAAGTGTAAGCACAAGCAAGCCCAGCTTACACAGAACATTCTCTATGGCCTCACCAGGAGAGGGCAACATTTAGTAAACATCCTGATTCTGAGCAGAGATGAGGGGAATGTGGAATGTAGCATATTGCTGCTTCATTCACCAGTTTCTGCATATATGCAAATATTTTGCACATGTAAAATAGATAGCTATCTTGGTACAGCAGAATCATTTCATCCCAACATTAAAATAGGTTTTGTATGAAGTACAATATGCATAATTGGACAAAGACTTATAGACATATAATGTTGTGTCTTTGAATGCTGACCCAGGAAAAGCACTTAATAGGGAAGAATCAATCTACTACTGACAGGTGGGACCCCTGGCTCATGCTTCAGTGAGCCATGTCAAGCAGGTGCATACTCCTCATCTTCACTGGCTCTATTGTGTGGAAACAGGTGGCTAAGATAACAGTCACCACAAAGGGGGGTCTCCTAACACTCCAAACAATAGACTGACAGGTTTTTGATGATCCTTGCCTACAAGGGGGATATCTATATGACTGAGTTTCATGGTGAATCAGCATATTTGAGTGAACTAACTGCTTCGGACCTTGCCAAAGTTATAATAACCAGCTTGAGCATTTTAATTCTGATTCTATTTAGTTCTCATTTACACAGATACTAGTATTATGTTGTCTGATCACCTTAATTTTTCAGGAGTCATTAAGACAAGCAACAGTAGCAATACTGTGGGTACTACAAGCACAGGTTAGCATGTGGCGTGCCAGACTCAGACAGACTCAAACAGGAACAGAGGACTCAGGACAGTACTTTAATTGGCTGTTGGACTGGATGAGCTCCTGGATCAGGGCTTGTCTCCTCTCAGAATCAGTCACCATCGTCTTCAGCATCAGCCTGATCTCTGCAGCAGCCTTCTTCTCCAAAATGACCAAATCTGAGAGCCAGAGACAAGCAAGTAAAGTGTAACAACATGGTTTTTATCCTAACTTATTTTATTATTAGATGAACACATTTAAATTATTTAATCATAATATTCAATCATTTACGAGGCCTTGTGCCATGTGTATCCTTGCATGCCTTTCAGTAGGACATAGAGTAGAGGTGAATAAAGGTTAAATCCAAAAAAGAATTTACAGACTGAAGGAATGAATATTTAATCAGGTTATTTGATTATAATTACACTGTAAAAAGTAAATAAAATCTGTAGAGTTATGTTTTTATATATAAAAACTCCAAGGAGCTCTGTACAAATTTCAAATACACACTTGACAATGAGAAATTATCCCGTCACCTTTCCCCTCCATCACTGCCCCACTCTACCCACAATCCCCCTGCCTCCACTTGTGGGTAAACATTAGATGCACTTCACATTCAAGAGTGTACCACAGAAGCACAGCAATCAAATTGGCTAGGAACATGAGGAGGGGTGTAGGGTGGAAATCATTCTGAGCCAGATGTCCACTGGTGTTGAAGGTAGATTATTATTTCATTAGCATGGAGGGGTCACAGGGTGCGACAGGATTGGCCGTTCTGACATCACATGGTGGAGACAACCCAAGCCACAAACTGGCAACAACAGCAGAACATTGATGCCAAACACATCTTCAAATAGCAAACTAAATCCTTGCAACATCAACACGTGAAACAATGTCCAGGCCAAAAATCTAAATGAAAATGAGATAAATGAATTAAGAAGAACTTAATGCACTTGGCCTCTTTCCTGCAAGAGATCATTCAAATGCTTCAGAGCACCTTCAACTTGTGCAATAAAATATTTCCACATTTCATGAATTTACAAACATAACAAAAAACTATGGAATTAATATACACTACTTGGCTTTGCACCAAACCCTCATACCATCTTACATTTTTCAGTTTTCCTTCATGAGCCAAGTTTGAAGGAATGTATTTTTCAAGCAATTGCGTTGTTTTGAAATTATTCAGGATATCACTGCATTTATACATCTCTGTGGTTCTGAAATTTGATGATACTGATACTGTTATTGCACTTGTTTCAGAGTACTGGTTCCCGGCAATAGAGTACTGTGTCAAAGGGTTCTGCTGATTCCTGTTACTAAACGTCACCTGCAAGGTTCTTGTTCTCCATTGGATCGGCAAAGTGGACTGGCTTGAATCCGTGGTGCTGCAGGAGTCTGTTCACTGCATCCCACTCTGTTTGTTCTTGCTGCAGGTTCACAAAAATGACCATTTAATTACTGTACTAGCTGCACAATGGAATACTAAGTTTGCAAAATTCTGTTGGGGTTAACCGATCTGTGCTGAGTGTGGGTCGGCTCATACAGTTGGTGTGAATGCGATAATCCTCCCAGATTACAAAAAGATCAGTGAATCCGACCCACCAGCATCACGAAAACCGAAAGGAATGATGCGATAAATCCGTACCAAAATTAAGGAAATTAGCAACATTAAAACGCATTCATTTGTCAAAAAAGGCAACGATTGTATGTTTAATAAGGGATCATTTTGTAATGCATGGGAAAGAAATGAAGAAATGACATACCACTGATCTACTTGTCAACGGATACCAGTATTCGCTGCTGTGAAGATGAATTTACCTTGAACTGGCTGCAGGTCCACAAATACACGTAGGTCTTTTCCCTCGGCTGCACAACAAAATTCAAATTCTTCCTGTCCATCTCTCTTGGAGTATGTTTTCCTAGACTATGTATTACTTTCCCCGATGATCCTTGCGTGACACGCGACTTTGCTCTCTTTCCTGACTGTGTGCGCACCTTTGCTAGCTACCCTTTTTCCTGCTCCTACACTGGCAGAGAAGAGCATCAAGTTTCTAGACACGCAAATGAAACCATAGCTGACCAAGTGGACAAAACCGCTCTTTATCAATGCAGGAATTCAGCCTTTTTTGTGAAGCGAGTTACTTTTGCACTACACAATAGCCAGCCAGAAAACTGAATCCATTACCTGTTCCATCTCCCTTCCTCCACCTGCAAACAAAAAGTTTGGTTTAGGCACAAAGATCTCACATAGACGACACTGTAGCTTGCCAGCTAGCTAACTCTCTCACCTTGGATGCGGCTAACAAGCTATATTTATATAAGAAACCCCCCCAAATTGGTCACGTCTTAATGCTGTAGGTATGGGACATGCCCTGCTAACCCTTAACTTGGTTGATGGCATACATGCCATCAATTTGTGTAAATTAGAAGATGCTGTTGGGTATTTGCCGAGTCAGGAATATGTATCTTAAAGGAGTTAGGCGTACCAGTCAGAATTTTGGGGATAGGATAGTAATAACAAAATAGTACAGGCAACGGTAAATTGGCATTTGTCTTCGAAAGCCAACTTAATTTGCCGATTCACATTACCCTACTTTTTCAAACCAACGTGCACAGCAATTTAATTCAATTAACTTACTCTAATTAGTTTTTGCCAAATCAGAAAATTAAAGCTAGCTACCTAGAAAGATCATCGACAAAATCAGCATTTCATTGAACTGAACTTACCCCAGCTTGCTAGGCCGTCCCACGTGTATGACCAAGTCGGCTAGTCACAAATAGCCCGTTGAGTAGCGTTAACAAGTTTAGCTAAAAACACAACAGGTCACATTAGCTAGATAAACAACTCACCGTCAGCTACCTGATTAGTTCCACAATGAACAGCTGAAAAGAACTGTGGTTTTGGTTACCCAGCTAACCTATTTCTGACATTAATTCGTAGACACCTGAATGGTACGATAAAAGTGCAGTAGCTACGTTAACGTTAGCTGTATAACGTAAGCCACATAAGCATGTTCTGGCCGTAACAGAGCCGTCCATAAATTGCCAATACCCGTAGCTAACGCATACTAGCCAAAGTTGTGGTTCATATCAATGCGTACACTATATCTTCGTATTGTGACGTTAATATTACAATACGTGTTACAGCCCGCTAGCTACCTGATTTGTGTTTGTTCTTCCACTATCACGCCTTTGCATAAGTTTATGCTTCTTCACTGTACATCTGCTTCATCTTGCCAATGTTGACATTTTTCTTGACGGTTTGAAAAGAGCATAACCCGGAAGGCAGAAACTGATTGGTTTGATTTCAACCAATTGACGTTGTGAAAATGTAAGCGTCACGCTTATGTCACACCCCTACCTTGCCTGATTGGCCCAAAGGTATGATGATGGCGAGGTATAGGGAAATAAGCTGTATCTTTGGCAGTTAAAATTTGCTAGTTTTGATATATAGAAATTGTTGTAGCTAGTACTGCATACAGTGTAGATATGCATTTCCTGTGGGCTTTAACAAAAATCAACTCGAAAAAAACGTAAAAATAAGTGAAATTTGCGTCTTTGCTCATACTGCTCACAAGTAAAAGGGTCGTGGAGAGTATGGTGCTTTCCTTCTTGGAATGACAACTGTGCAGTTTTTGCTGGCATAGGTTTTTTGCACACCCCGAAGGCGGTAGTGATGCGCGGGTCGACCCATAACCCGCGGGTCGGGCGGGTTCGGGTAAGCTTACTAGAAAATATCACGGGTTCGGGCGGGTTGGGTCAAAAAAGTGACAAAGCAGCGTTCCAACTAAGTTATAAATAAATAACTTACAGAAACATTGCGTGCAATAGGATTTGCGTGATCGGCTCCCCGAATTGCGTGCTCCGGGCTAGGCTGTGATTACTAGTCCACCTTCCACCTTCACTCTTCGTCTCTCTCTCTCTCTCTCTCAAACACACATACACGCATGCGCCGGAGGGTGCAGGTCCTCTTATGCCCTGGCTGTCAATAGTCTGCATTACCGAACTATAAAGCAGAGGTAGGAAGTAACGAAGTACAAACACTTCGTTACTGTACTGAAGTAGAGTTCACAGGTATCTGTAAGCATACTTTACCTGAGTATTTATTTTTCTGACAACTTTTTCCTTTTCACCCCCTACATTTTAACACAAATATCTGTACTTTTACATTTTCAAAACAGGCTCGTTACTTTAGTTTTAATGCATTTGAGGGGAATTATCGATTATTTTTATTTTGCATCATTGAGCGCCTTCCCAACATCAAGACCGATTTCAACATAAATGGATGGGACAATAACACGTAGAAAAGACGATCCCTTGGTGTACCCATCTGTGCATATCACGCACGACAAGATGTAACAAGACGAAAACGACGTAAAAAGACGAAACAGACTCGACCGCGGAGAAAAGGCGTCTGTTGAATGGGATATCCGTGACACGGAGAACTAGTAGCTACATGGATGAAAGTGAACCAGACAAAATTGCCGACGGAGCAGTTTCAGAGCAGCAAGACATTCCCCATCCATGGCCTTATTTAAGAGAAATGTTAAAGCTCACCGTTAAGATGTGAAGGATGCATTGTTTGTTTGTTTGTTTGTTTGTGTGTGTGTGTGTGTGAGAGAGAGAGAGAGAGTTCATGTCTTTAATTAAGGGTTACTTGTGTGATGACGTTTGTTAGCGTGAGGGCACTCACGTGCAGTAATCACTGGAGATTTGCGTTGTGCGATTGGGTGATGAGGGACGCCTGCACTGGAGGAAGTTTTTTTTTTTTTAAGTGAGTGCTGCTCTGATGGGGTGATGCGGGGCAGGTTAGTTTGGGAATCTTTGCGCGTGGGCTCGGAGGCGCTCTGATTTGGAGTCAAATTATACGGCGGGAGACATTTTTTGTTTGGGATTGTTTGGTGCGGATCCGGCTCGCTTTGTTTCTTTTTGTTTTGTTTTTTTTCCTCGTGGGCATTCGGGACGCCGGTGCCCACGAACTGATCCCAATGACACACGGGACGATCTCGGCGGCTGCTGGACGGAGGGAAGTGCAGACAATTGTTTTAATTGTGTTTATATGAATTTGGTGTGTGTGTGAATGGGTGACAGAGAGCGCATGTGGAGCGTGTATGTTAGTGGGAATTTGAGGGAGGGAGGGATTAATGTGCTATGATTGTGTGCTGTAAACTGGGTGGTTGGGGAGTGTTTTAGAATGTATTGAACATTTAAGCCATATGCAACTATTTATTACTGATTTGCTGTGCCACATACTGCTGCTGAATTGGGATGATGTATTTATTTATTCATGATATGTTTTGATGTGTGTTAATTGATAGCCTATATTTGCCCTTTTGGCCTTGTGGGGTGTGCAATATTGTGGGATGGTTAATTGTGTTAGTGCTGTAGGTGGCTCAATGCTCAGTAGATTATAGGTAGTTTACCCATACCCCCTGGTTTATCTCAATCTGGGTATTTTAATGAATTTAATCCATTGTTACACCTGTTAAAAAATAAAGCCTTATTTTTACTACATTCTCCCGGGTACTGGTCTTGTGTGGAACTTGGGGACGACTACCGGACCGTACCGGTTAAAAAAAGGTGGTGGCAGCTCAAATACTAGAGGTTAAGTTGCCACGTTACACTTGTTTTGCTGCTATTCAACAATAAAGAACACCGTTTGGAACAATTCGTCTGTTTATTTAGTAGCCTAGACCCAGACGCTATTAGGCTAAGATACAATAGGCTATGCCTTGCAATCAGTGTATTATGCATTATGTTATATGTATATATTAACGTTTGGGCAAACAGCCCAAAAACGAAATAGTGCAACACTGCTCACTTTGCTGTAGCCTACGGTGGCTCGTGCAAAACCTTGTTGCCTACACGAGTGTCTGTCCTTTTTTAAACGTGCACTAAATAAGAGAACGTTATCTCTCACTCTATGATATGGATGCCATTGCTATACAGGCTAAAGTTGGCGGTTTGCGGGTCGGGTCGGGCTCGGAGGTTGATTAACGCATATTTTTGCGGGTCGGGCGGATGCGGGTATTAAAAAACCCTGACCCGCGCATCACTAGAAGGCGGTTTTACCTCAGAAAGAGCTGACTGATTTCCTTGATAATAAAACTGAAATGGGACGATGACGAGAAATGTATTTTAAACATAAATTCATACATGCACACACAGCAATGTGCCTTAATCCATTGTATGTAGTGCTGCTCTGAGTGTAATGTGAGTCAGCGTGAATCATGTGTAATGCAATAATGCGAATCAAACACTGTTCTAGGAGCAGTGTGAGTCCACTACCTCCAGTGCTGGTCTGGGAATAGTGTAAATCCGGGGTAATGTGACTCCACTGTATCTAACACTGCTATGGCAGTAGTGTAATTTAACTATTATATATTTCATGCTTTTGGTGGTAATATGTGCACTCTTGGTGGTATCCAAATGTCACTGTAACATGTTTTTGTTTGTGGCACATTTTGATGCTCTCTGTGAACACTGTAAGATTTTGGTCCAAAACCCTAAACCAGCTCACTCAGTGCAGCATAAGAGAGCACAGATCCTCTCACTTAAAGTGTGCATATACCTGAATTCATTTGTCTAGATGGCCTTATTGTAACCACAGTTCTGCTCACAGACTTCAATTGTCACTTTGGCCGCAACTAGCCCTTGCGGCAATTGATACTTCTAAAGAAACCGGTGATGGGTGATTGAGAACTGTTCTTGCTAGGGAAGATAATCTAATTACCAGACCTCCTGTATATGTACTTTTGTACGACGCTTTGGATAAAAGCATCTGCTAAATGAATAAATGTGAATGTAAATGTATCTCACTACATGTACTCTCACTCTCAAATTGGTGGTTATTTAATTATTGTCTACCCTGATCAAAGCTCTGTATCAGTATAAAGAATGCCTTCACTGAGTGCTCGGGGTTCAGATTGACTCCGCTGAACCCAGAGTGCGTTTCACGCATTTCTGACAACTGCCGTTTCTGTAAATAAACAAGTCTTTTCCACAAAGATCAGAATTGCACCCTTTTTTCTTTACAACACTAAGCACTTAATATGGTCTCATAGACTAAAGGATGGCAGACAGACAGGTTGTCAACACAAAGTATCTACATTTATTCATTTAGCAGACAATTTTATCCAAAGCAACGTACAAAAGTCCAAATAGTGGGCAAACAGGCACAAGGGCAAGATGTGTACGGGTCATACAATGCAGATAGTGCTGAAGCTGAGCACAAGGTCAGTGCAGCGAGACAGCTAATCTGATCTGAGGTTACATATATCAAATACAGTCACTGGGACAATAAAATGCTGCTATACTCCCTAGGCAAAGACGTGCTACAAATACGACGTAAGAGATAGTACTACAAGTACGAGCCAAGAATCTTAGTCTGAAAGGTTGGAATGAAGGAGTTCTTCTCGGGGTTGGGGAGTTCATTCCATCACTGGAGGGCGATGATGGAAAAACAACAATGAGAGGAGCGTGGGCCTTTTGTTCTGTTGGTGGGAGGAGCGAGGCGTCCAGATGTAGCACAGTGAAGTTGTTGAGTGGATGTGTAGGGTAGGATGAGGTCCTGGAGGTAGGTCGGGGCTTTTTTGCAGCAGAAAAGGTGAGGGACAAGGTTTTGAAGTGATCCTGGCTGCAACTGGGAGCCAGTGGAGGGATCTCAGTAAAGGGGTTAATTAGACATTAATTACTAGTATTGGCTCTATTCTAGCAAGTTAGAAATGAAATGATATCATGAAAAACTTGTAATTGCAGCTCTTTGGTCCAGCTGAGTCCTGTCCCAAGGTCCCTAAAGTTGAGCAGTCATGCTCTAGAGACATGGCTGAATGATAAATGAATGATATTCACTGCAGAACTGACAGCAATATGGTAGAGATGGTCAGGACTACCAGTGGTTATTTCCTCAGGCTTGTCTGGTGGACTGCCAGTCATTCAGTCAAGCAAATCTTAGGATAGGCAAGATAAACTGAACACATGGGGATGGTGGGGAATGAGATGAAGCAAAAGCTTCTTTATCTGAAGAGGAGTCCAGATTATTCTGCCCCTGTATGCATCTGGATACATTCAGATATCTTTATTGAAAGAATAGCTCAGCTCTACTATTTGTAGTACTAGTACTTCAATGCAGTGATGATTTTAAATGATGCTGGCCTGGACAAACACATTTGAGCATATTTGACCTTGCAGTGTTACAGTTTGCCCTCTGATGCTCTAGATGGCAGTAATGTGCAGAGTCAATACAGTCCCTTAAGTACTGAGTTTAAAGGGATAATAATTGCGAACAAAACACTTGTCATTGTAAACTTAAAAGAGTTCACCACTGATTTGGAATGAGTGTTGGAAAATGGCCTAGGTAATGTTCATTTGAACACTTGAACATTTGAGGTTAAAAAAGCAATCAAGTGTATGGATGAATTTTCATTAGTCTTAAAACGAACATAAAGCTGTGTTATTTCCACTAAAGTGACTTAACAGAATTAAATGGGATTGCTATTAGAAACAAAATTACATATTTAGGAGTTGTTATAAATAAAGATGAAAATGAACGCAGTATACTCAACTTTAATACTATTCTTGAGAAGATTAGAATGTATATCTCCTTATCCTTAGACATCCCTCATAATATGTGCAAGAAATTAGATAAAAATTATTCAATTTCATATGGAAGAACAGACCTCACTACTTAATAACAGATGTTTTGTGTAATAAAAAAAGTAATCTTGGTTTAGAAGTACTAAGTTATGAAACTTTAAATAACACCTTCAAGGTTAACTGGCTTATCAGACGAATTAAAGAAAAAGATAACATACTGAATACATTTCCAAATATTTAATTTGATGGGTGATATAGATTTTTTTTACTGAGATGCAATTATAAAAATGAGAAATTACCTGTTATATTGTCCAAATTTAACATAAAGTAAACATAACTTTTCCCATAATAAATGTTTTATTTGGAAAAATAGGAATATTCATTTTGATAATAAAATCTCTCTCTTCCATACATACAGTATACTTCCCTCCTCCCACTTGCGTTTTCGCACGCAGTCTTGTGATACAGCGGATGACTAGGCTAGAACACACAGAAGCTACGCCCCTCGCTAAGAAGGAGGGTAAAGGTTCATTTCACATCTCGCGAGAAAGTTTGTTGTGACGTGAGCGTTACGTTATCACTGGTACTCGTCCCTCTTTAATTTCGAATGCATGGTATACAGGATAAACAAACGTTTGAATCACTGTAACAATACAACATTTAAAGGCAGTTGTAATACAACAGTGTCTTAAAAATTTGTTAATAGGCAACAATAGGCATTACTCGACGGCGAAATGAGGAACGTAGAAGGGTAACGTTTGCAAGCAGAGGTTTACTTGCAAGCCTTTGATTGGTTTCCATAGCGACAGTTTCTATCACAGCTACAAAGGCCCTTTAATTAATATTATCCAGGGTCTTTGCCAGCTAGTTCTCTATTTACATCGATACTGAACAGCAAAGAGGCACTGTAGTGTTTGAGTCAAACGGAAAGGTAAGGTATATCATAAAAGAAGATGCATGTTGTTTCGTGTAATATAACGTGCGCACTACAAACGAAGCATGCCCATAATTTGTCGTTAGATAAAACAGGATGACTATGTATTATTGTCTTAACTAGGTAACATTAGCTCGCCAGCTAGCACTTCAGTCGCTAGCAATTACTGTGCTGGCAGGCTAACGTTAAAATACGAATAATTATCAAATGGGCAAACTGTTTGGTTCACTGTGGTTTGCCTGCAACCAGCTGTGTAGTTTTTGCGTGTGCTTGCATCAGAGATGAAAACATTAACTTACTGTAATAAGCAAACGTACTGTAGCCACAGTTCACAAAACGGGAGTAGCGCTAGCTGACTGCTAAGGTCACAGCTAGCTAGCTACACTTACATATCCGGCGGGGGAGGGGGGGATTCACTTTCTGAAGGAGTAGTTAACTGGACTAACATTAGCCAGCTGCACCTCCAGCTGGACCTGTTGCGTATTAGCCAACTAAATAGCTTGCTAACGTCATCCATGATTTAACTGTTCTGTATTTTACAGTAGCTTCATGATTTGTTTGTAGTATAGTCCCTTTAACAGAAATTACGTTCCTGTGTTGCAGTCATATAACTCAACCCCATTCTTAACCCTACTCCTGGCGGCACCCTGTCCTGCATATCTTCTATCTATCCTTGCTGCTTGATTAAATCAGATGTGCTCAGCTAATAAAACGTGTCACTGATGAGTTCAGTCAGGAAGGTAGAGCAAGGATAGATAGAAGATATGCAGGACAGGGTGCCGCCAGGAGTAGGGTTGAGAAACACTGATATAACGCATGATTTGGCTGTGACAGTTGGTCCATATATAGCCAGTACGACTGCATTAAGCCTCTTACACTAATGAACCTGGTGCTGATCTTGCACTCACAGAATTGACCAGCACAGTATGTAGCTCCCGCTCTGAGGGTTTCTCTCTATCCGTAATTACACAGGAGACAAGGAATGCCGCTGCCACAAGTCACTGTAATATTATGACATCAACGTAAAACACTGGAAGAGTGAGTCATCGCTGTCTTTGGTGTCCATCCATCTTTCTGGCCCGCTAGAACAGCAAGCGTGACAACATGTCAGGGGACCTGGTGGGTGTTTGGGAGGTGGCGCTGAGCGACGGGGTTCACAGGATCGAATTTGAGCACGGCACCACCACGGGAAAGCGAGTTATTTACATCGATGGAAAGGTAGGCCAGAGGCGTCTCCACTTAAACGCAGAATTCATGTGTGGGTACATTTAGAGAACTTCTGAATTTCACATAGTCACGCACATAAATACTTATGGTGTTCCCAAGGCCCTTGAAAATATGAATTCTTGAAAATCACGGAAAGTGGTAAAACATAGTATTTTTGTACAGCTGTTAAATTAGACCCATCTGTCTGATTAATTAGATGCCCTGATGTTGTTTACGATCTTACAGTGTCTGTGCTGAAAGTGCCCCATTAAGTAAAATTTTTTTATGAATATTTTGGGGGGTGGTCACATTTCTTACACAGGAAGTGATAAGGAGGGACTGGATGTTTAAACTTGTTGGCAAAGAGACATTTACGGTTGGGAGTACAGACACAAAAGCAACCATAAACATTGACGCGGTCAGTGGCTTCGCTTATGAGTACACCCTGGAGATCAACGGCAAGAGTCTGAAGAAGTACATGGAGAACAGGTCCAAGGTCACCAACACATGGGTGCTGAACCTTGATGGAGTTGACTGCAGGATCGTGCTGGGTAAGAGGCTGGCCTCCTTGTCCAAGTTTTCTCATGCTAGCTTTGAAAGGGATACACAAGTCTGTACTTTGCACACACATTACACATAGGTTGTGTCTGCTTTGCATCTGTGTAAATTTACTAGTTTTTTCTGTATGTTTCTGAGCTGATGTAGTGGGCTCGTTGAACAAAGGTGTCCATATGGTTGTATGATGAATGGATCAGTGCAAGCACAGCACATATTGATTCTAGAAAATCACAGTCTTTGTGTTGTGCATTTTTTCCCAGAATGCTGATAACATTGCGTTTCAGTCAAGCTTTGTCTCTCATCATGTGGGAATATTTGACACGCCCTGTCAGTCACAAGGTACTTAGGCAGAGACTTGTCTCAGAATGCTTGCGTCGTCACACTTGTCATGCTGTAGCCATACAGTTGTTAATCCAAGCAGCATAATGTCAAGAGTTTGTAAGAGCCAAGTCTCACCTGACTGGGAAGAAGTAACTGAGGCCATAACTACAAAACATTGTAAAATACTTTGCAGTGCCTAATTTCCCATGTTTAGTGTTTTAAGTTAATTTAATTCTTGAAGTTTTGTGTATCCTCTTCATGTTTAGTTTTTTGGGATGAGAACTAACTCTTCTGATAGCCCTCACTTGTACTCCAAAGTAGAGCCCGACCGATAAATCGGCATGCCGATATTATCGGCCGATATGAGCTAATTACAGATATATCAGTATCGGCGTTTATAACAGGCCGATAAATGACAATTAATAAAGAGACGGAGAGACGGAAAATGGATCCCTCAGCCATGTCATGAGTGTTGTCGTTGCGTAGTTTGTCCACCAGAGGGCACACTGCAACTCCACTGTTGGGAACTCACGTGGCTGGAACGCCACAAATCACAACAATCTGCTGACCAAAGCAGACTCCAGCAGAGTACCCCAGAACAGAGATCATCTGTGTTCATGATAAACTGATAATTGTCACGAGAAATACATTACGTAAATAAGAATAAATATCCCCATCACTTCTCCTCTTAGCCTAAACAAGCCTGACAACATTCATGTCAGCCATGCCTGGCTCTGCTGCAGTAACGTGAAAGCGGGTACCGTCAGTCAAACATCAAAATTACGTTTAACGTTACGGTAGTTGAGTGGTGTAGGCTAAGCTGTTGACAAACTTGATTGTAGGTTTATTTATGAAACAGTGTGGCAGTTCTAGCGAGTAAACAAACAACGGTCCTATCATTTATCCCTCGTCACTCTCTGACAACATCGATTACAGCAGCTTATAACGCTGTCCATTGCAGTTCTAGCGAGTAAACAAACAACGGTCCTATTATTTCTCCCTCGTCACATCGAAAAATTCTCTGACAACATCGCTTACAGCAGCTTATAACACTGTCCATTGCTAAATTAGGTTACCCACAATGCTAGCTAATGCCATGTTTATCAATGGAAGACTGCTAACGTTAATGAGCGGTTAAACTATAGCGTTTAACTTATTCTGCCTAAACGAAGCAATGGTAAATATATCTGCGACTCGCATGTCTGTAATTACAGTCGGTGCATTGGAAATTATTAACCCTTTCGCGCGTAGGGTCACACCGGTGTGATTAGCCCTTTAGCGCATATGCTAAAACTGGTGCGATTAGAACATTAGATTGGAGAAATTCTAGCTAATATTAGCTTTGAGGAAACAGCGATTTAACGTTAAAAACTATAGCAAAAGCTAACTGAAAACTATGAGAAGCTTAATAACGCTAATGAAAACATAACGATCCATGTAAGGTAACGCGCTACATGGCATAAAAAATAAGTTACGTGCGAAAGGGTTAAACCAGAGGGGACACGTAAATAAACGTGAGCTGAGCAAGTATCTAACATGGCTTGGTAGCCAAACAAAGTTATCTACCTTCTCTTTCAAACTTGTAGCGTGAAATCCCAAAGTCGCAAGTCCCCGTTGCAGACAGTCATGTAGTATTAGATGCATTCAACAGCAGCGTTTACTCTAGGTCACTGTCAGTTTACTGCATAGTTTAAGATGGCATGATTTATTATTATTATTTAACTTTTTTGTATTTTTATACATTTGACTCTTATTTATCAATACAACAAGTTTATTTTTAAACTGCATTATGTCATGTTATCTTGGTGAGGACTCTTAAATAACTACACATAAAAATGTTAGGGAAAATCTTTATGTTACATGTTTATGAAAGAAAAAAAAAGAATATCGGCCGATATATCATTATCGGATTTTTAAATCCTCAAATATTGAAATCGGTATCGGTCTTAAAAATCCTATATCAGTCGGGCTCTACTCCAAAGTATGTACATCTTTTCATAATTCTTCAGATTTCTCCAGCATGTTCATGAGCATTGGGACAGTTGTGTGGTAGTTAGCTCAACAGGTGGTATTTGTTTACTGTCTCAGATTCTTGCACTTCTGTATAGCATTTCGATTAATTTTATTGTCGTTTATTATATATTCACATACATGTATGAATATTGTGTGTATTGTTCTGAGACCCTGACCCACTTATCCTAGTGACTCGGTGTTGTTTAGGAGATATCCCCATGCAGGATCGGGGGCCTCTGATCAAGACTTGCTGAAGCTGCAAGTTCCAAGTGTCTACCTGGCCTTAGCATACAGACCCAGTCACCTGCTTAACATCCAGCTCAGAGTCCACCTTGTTTGTTTATTATCTGCAGTGCACCCCATATATGAAACACAGTGCTCATGCCCCTGTGCCTGTACGTGCTTACCTTGATCAAATAATTTGTTTGAGACTTACTCACGTCAACAGTAACAAACAGTGGTGCACATGCAAAATCTACCCAAACCAGCCATTGGAAAGACACATTAGCCTTGAAAGTATCTAAAAAATTCAATGCCAAAAATGCCTGAAATGTTTATTACAGATTACTGGTTAAAAAACTTTCATATACTGTGAGAAACGTTCAGACTAGATCAACACCCAAAGATATATCTAGAATAAGCTACTTAAAATACTAAGCATGAAGCTCTGGGCGTAATTCTGAGATGTCCCGCAAATATTCTTCTCTGTTGTTTTCTGTTGTGTGTGACAAAGACACGGCTTGGCTAATGTGGAAATAGAACACTGAACACACTGAACAATTGCTCAGGTGTAATTCCTTGTGATGTTTATTTGCTTGAATGGCAATATATTTTATGAGAGAGAAGGATTGCTGGTCCCAAAGGTTGCACCTAATAAAGTTTATGGTGTAGGACAGAGAATCTGAATGCGATTTCCTTTTCTTCTCAAATTGGGATGGATGACTGCTGTTATGAATTTGATCACCTCAGCTGCTTGTTTTTAATCACTGCCCAAGACCTGACTAACTGCTGAACTCTAATCTGGATGCGTGGACAGAGTTAAACCAGAGGGTACTGTTTGCCCAAGTCTTGCCACATCTTAGACTGTGGACATGTTTTTTTTTCTTCGAACAGTGTGTCTAAAAACACCCTTCGATAGTATCTCTGTTCAAGATGAGAAAAAAATGTAATGAATTTTGCCTGTGGGGTATCACTTTAAAGGCATTTGCACAAGAGGGTGTGGCATTGTGTTGCTATGCAAAGGTTGTTTAGTTTTGTAACATTTACAGGGTGCTGTAAAGCTCAAAGGTACAAGAGATCCAGTAGCCCTGTGCAGCAGAGCAGGGTTTTGGCTCTTCTGTTTACAAGACATTTTGTTGTCTCGTGCCCACAGTACAGGCAGTGTCATCCCTGGTTCTTAGAACAGATTAAGCAGGTCAGGAGCTCACTTTGAAGTGACCTATTTTAGTTGTATATTTACTCAGTGATTGCTCAGTCCTCCATAATACCAGGAAGTTTAAGCATTGTCAATGCTGAACAATGTATGTGAAGGAGCAGAGCAGTTGCCATGTTCCCTGTTGTGATAGGCAATGCTATTGCATGTCTTGTGTATCCTGTGTACCCAGATGTCTTGACAGTTAACAGGAATTTCTTGGCACGTTGATTTATTTTAGACCTTCTCTTTTGACAGAGAAAGATACGATGGATATATGGTGCAATGGGCAAAAAATGGAGACTGCGGTAAGGCTTCAGCATTTCCCTGTTCTACTCCCACCTGCACTGAAAGGCCAAGACACATGAACTGTCAAGACACATTAACCAGTGAAACTAAAACCAACTTAATTGAGTACATCAGCAACTATCTCATTTCTTATTGGACGAGCATTTTATGATGAATCATTGCGAAACACCAATGACCAATATTCACTGATGTGTAGTCAGGTTTTTATTAAAAATATTTATTTGTATTATGTCTTCAATGCAATTTGCTTTTTGCAAACTGTATAAACAAATGGAATCCACACATTACTATAATGTTCTCAAATAGTTTTGTCTGTACATAGCCATAAAGTGGACAAATTTTTCATCCCTGGGAATCTTTGTCAGGACAACAAACATTGACGTCTCACCTGTATAAATAACTTCAGGTTCACCCAATGTGACTGATTTAATTGATCTCTTTCAAAGGTCCTCTTGTACACTTTGTAATTGTGCAAAATCAATTCTCTGTTAAATAATGGACCAAAGAACAATTACATATATTTCCTCTTTATACAGTTATGTTCTAGTGCAGCACCTACTACCAGAATAAGGATCTGGATGTGATCATTTAATGTTTCACAAGCTGTGCCATGAGAACCACATTAGGGCCAGTTCTAGGCCCAAATACAAGAAGGGACAGGGATTCTAATGTTGCAGGAGATGCTGCAGTGAGACATTGGGAAGTGAAGCTTCACAAACCCCCTGGTAGGTGGAGCTACCATGTACTTCCAACTGAAAGACTTGGCTGTCCATAGCAAAAGATTATAATTGGTTCAGAATAGTTAGTGGTCACTGACAGTCAGGGTTGGGAGGGTTACTTTTAATATGTATTCCACTACAGAATACTTGGCCTAAAATGAAATTTGTAACATATTCTGTTAGATTACTAAGGTAAGTAATGTACTCTAAATGCTTTGGATTACTTTTTAAAGAATGTTCATCCGACTAAAGTTCTGAACTGTTATTTTTAGAACGTTCAGGCTGTGTTCAAACATAGCGTCTTTTTTGATGAAAAACGCTGGCCAGAGCATTATTTCAAGTAAAAAAAAAAACGCTGGCAGCGTTTGTTCCAAAAAGCAGTTGAGAGCATCTTTTGTTGCCATAACAACAGTAGCATGTACATTGTTAGCGATCTAGCTGGCTATACATTGTTGCAGAGCTAACGTTAGCTAACAGGCTAGTTTTGCTAACGACAAGCAGTAAACACAAACACTTTCCAGAAACTCCTAGGATCCTTCCAATTTGACTCCAAACGGCATCTTTATGATGAATGTTATGATACAGTCATGTTGTACAGTTCACTGTGCTCAGAAACTAGCACAATTAACTTCTCCATCGCTACCTTCTCCATTTTTGGTGGTTGTCATGGGAAACGACGGGTCTCACTACTCCGCTTGTGATTGGTCAGCTGTCAAAAAAGCACTTGACGTAGGCCGCTTTTTTCTGAGAAGTTGAATTTTTTTCATCTGAAAAAAGTGCCCTGAGCTGCAGAAAAACACGCGGGTGACGGCGTTAAAAAAGCGCTCAGGACGTTCGAATCTTTGACTCACTGATTCGTTCATTTCCATATCCGGTCGGGCGGCATACACGAATCTGTAAATAGTTTTATTGCATTATAAAAGTTACTGTACATTTTTCCAAACATCATGTCCATTATTAGTCTACTCTGCGGCAAAACAGCACGTGTGAAACCAAATGTCAGTGAAATTAATAATAATTAAATCGTAATATTCATTACGTGAAACTGCACCATGCTATCCAAACAATCATGCAGCCGCAAAAGTGGGGTTCTATTACCATTTTAACGCGTATAATAGCCTAAGTACATGTCATTTGCTAAAAAAAAAAAAAAAAAAAAAAAAAAGCACTGAGGAAAAAAGAGCCACACTTATATCTGAAGCGAATAACTTCGTTTTACAAGTTTTGAACTAACCCAGCCCAAACATTTTTATACACTTGTAGGCCTAGTCAGCGATGTCGTATTTTTATTTCTTGTTAATGTAGACATAGTACGCTACAAATGTGATGCATAGGCTTATGCATCACATTTCTGTTTTGTTTTGCAGCCTACTGTGTTGATTTGTCAGTATTTATTAATAAGGACTTTATTCACGTTAAAAGGAAATGTGACGTCAACATTAAAAACATCGTAGCCTACGTAAAATTGCAGTTGTGATAAACAAGAACTGCGATACGTTGTGCGCACCTAAAATATGCTACTGCTAAAAATATAAATATAAAATAATATTCCAGGTAGAGGAGCAAAATAATATTTAATAATATTTTTAATTCCCATAATAATGTCACGGAAGCGCTCTGATTCCTTTTGCATCGTCACAGTCAATGGCGGATGTAGCCCAAGCCTGTTATACTGAGAACTAGCGATTCTGGCAACACGTAGTCACCAGGTCTTCATAGTCAGTAAATCTTTGGAGTCCGAACGAACTGAAGAACTGAGGACTCACAGTTCCTTTGAGTCTGAACGAACTGGTGAACTGAGGAACTTGTCAACAGTTCATCAGGTCAGTAGTTGGAGTTTAGAGTCTTCGTAGTCACCGGATCTTTTGCATTGTCCCACATCGTCAGCTGTGCCGAGATGGCCAGTGGGAGGTGCTTCGAGAGTTTTAGCATTTCAGCCATTGGCTAGTTATTGTCATGAACGTACTGCTGATATAGTTTTGTGATAGGCTGCTTCGTGGACAGACCGCATATCTAATATCCACTGGAGGGAGAGTTATAGCTGTTATGCCAGCTAATCAGCGCGCATGTTTGCAAAGAGGAAGGAACGAATCTTTAAGACTAGGGATTCAGTACACTCAGTTCACCTCAAAGATTCGTTCAAAAGGATTCGTTCGTTCACGAACTGCACATCACCAGTCTACTTCATAGGATTATTATGTAAAACAGACGCTGCTTCAAAAAAGACGTTACGTGTGAACACAGCCTCAGTTAGCATTCTTGTGGCTAACATTTTGGCACCCCCGTGTTAAGTCTATGGGCATTTCATCGCAGATTCTTCAGAATTGTAAATGTTAATTCAGAAACTGTACATTACACGAAAACATGAGTTGGAAAAGGCACGAGCCATCCTAAATACATTGTGAGTGAGAAAGGAGTAGCTTAACAATTTAATGTATAATGTGCGTAGTGTAAAATTGTTGGAGCAGTTTTGAACATGTGAAATTTCACTTGTTTTGTCACTGTATCTACTCGTCAGCTAGTTAGCTTTAATACTATACCTACTAGCCTACTAGTTAGCTGAATAGCTAATCCATTGCAGCCAAACTATGTAAGTTAGCTAGCTAGCGATCAATATTAGCTTAAATAATGAAAAAGAGAATTTACTTCAAGGTGCTTCTTTAGGTTAGAGGTCAACTCTTTTGAAGCGGATAGCAGTTTGGCTGCTGGCAAACACAGGTTGCATTGTACTGTTATGTTGCGACCTTTGCCAAATTTGAAAGTAAAATGGTCCCGGTATTTCCATGACATAAATGCGTTGCGCTGGTTGCTTTCTGTCTCACTCTCCATTGTACTGCCTTGTGAGTCAGGTAGGCTGCGCGCTTTTTTTTTTTTTCTTTTTCGTGAGGGGCATATGGGAGATACACCCCGGAGCTGCCTATCATTGGATAGATTTTCCAACTGAATAAACATTAAATGAAAAAAAAAAGAAATTAAATGAAAAAAAATCCAATTTAATCCCTTCAGTAATCTAAATATTTTTAAAATGTAACTGTAATTTGATTACCAATACAGTTACTCATATTTTGTATTTTAAATACGTAACACCATTACATGTATTCCATTTCTCCCCAACCCCACTGACAGTAGAGTTTGGATAGTCTCCCAACTCTACTTAGTTTTGTCCTAAAAGACTAGCCGACAAGGCTCCACACTTATTGAGACTTATCTACAGCGCAAATGCACACTGAAATAGAAGTGCATTGAGTAGGCTGCAGTGGTAAAATGAAAATGACTTCTTTTGGCATACAGGGTGAGTTTGTGGATGACGGCACGGAGACACACTTCACAGTGGCCGACCATGACTGCTGCATCAAGGCCGTCAGCAGCGGGAAGAGGCGGGACGGGCTCATCCACTCCCTGCTTGTGGATGGTGTCGAGGTGACCGAGGCCACCGAGTGACAGGGGTGGGAGGGGGTGGCAGGAGGCGGGTGCTGTCTCGGGATGCCCCAGGAGGAGGCTGAACTTTACAAGTCACAGATCAAACATGGACGTCTGGGTGTCCCACTGAAGTGGCCACAAGGAGGACCAGACAGACACACAGCCGCCTTTCATGTCACCTGTTAGACCAGTGGAGAGACAGTAGGCAGCAGTGTTTCTGACTGTGAATTTAGATGAGTATGTAATTTAAAGCACATAAAACAGTGTCAAGAGGGATGAGCAGTCATCTTGCTGTTGGTAGAACCCACTCAGCTGTCACTCAGTAAAATGAACATGGAAGCGTGAACGCATTCGGTGCTTGCAAGTTTGGCTTTATGGCCTGCTGTCAAGATCAGAGCATTTGCACGTTTTGCAATAATAACCAGCATTCCCATGGAAGTGCACTTTCTGCTGTTGTGGTTTGCTTTGTGAATAGCTTATCTTAATAATTTACTACTTTAGAGTTTATTACTCTTACAATAAGATTCATGCTAGAGAAACTGGCAGTACTGGGCGTTGGATGAAACCCACAACCCTCCTTTCCACAGTCAGTTGCTTCAACCACTACTTCACACTCGTATGCTTTGTGTCTTTAGTATGCTTGTATATTGACACTATGCGTACTGCACAATCTATAAAGTGTCATGTCTAATGAAAATGTGTCAACTTGGTTGAAAGATGTTATGTCACTCCAGGGCACTCTGCTCCATGTAACTTGTTGATGTACAGGATAGCTTGTGTCCTTTCTCAGGTCTCAGAGGCTAGATTTCTGTATTACAGGAATATTGCACATAACAGCATCAAACATGTGGGTATTACATGTGTAATATATGTGATGTTATTTTTCTGTTGTACTGGATTATGATGTGATACTTAAGAATACTTAAGAGTTCTAGTTTGTCTTGATTATGTATGGCTCTGTTTGTCAATCTGTTGCATTTAAGGGACCTGCTTTTCCAATGTCACACGGTCAGACTTTCTAGTTGTCAGATAAAACATTTGTTCATTAGGGGTTTAGTGCTAAAATGCCCAATAAAAAGGAATGTTCAGAACAAACATACATGGCTCATTTCATTTACAGACAACCTCTCTTGCAAACAAGCAGGAAATGACTTCTTACGTTGCAGTGTGAGAAGGCCTGGTTTAGGAGTGGCATACCAGTTCTGCTGGATTCCTTATGAAAAGGAATACAGTCACATACCTACCATGCTAAAGTCATTCTTTAAAAAGGACAAAGGCAGACTGCTCAATATATCCTGAGCTGTAAAGAGACATGATACATGGGATCTTTTTTTTGTTTTATTGGTACAGATGAAATCATATTGCTTGTATTTCTTACATAATGCTCTAGCATCTACCAAAACCAGTTCAGCAATAAGTCAGTTACTTTGCCAGTTCATTTTTAAAGTGTCTACATTTACATTGTGTCCAGACTGCTAAATCCTTGTACCTATGGGTAGATGATAACTATGTAACCAGACAACACTGTTAAAATCCATAGCCCTTAAAATAACAGAATCTTAATATTCTTTCCTCCAGAATAACAAAAATCAATATTTACCTATGGCGTGTAACAAAAAGGATCCTTTCTGACAACAATAAGTCCTTGATCTCAGAAATGAAAGACATACAAAGGAACATAAGATTAATTTGCAGAAATGATAGATATGTACACATTTTCAACAAACTGTTCATCATTTTAGATAATCACATCACAGATAACAATTTGTAATCACAGATAACAAATAATGACTGAGGATAGAAAATATTTCCAAAGAAAAACATGAATCTGGACACAAACTGGTACTGAAGGTCAGTGGAGTGTAATGGGGATCCACAGGATTTGAGGGCTTCATTCCAACTACCTTTAATTGGTTATGGCCAATGATGGGATTAAAGGTTGAGTCACCTGTTGTTCCAGGTGTCAAAACAGCTGTTGGTAGAAAGACATCTCTAAAACCCTCACAACTGTGGATCTCCAGGACTGTGAGTGTGTACAGCTGCTTTCTATCAATTGTATGTTCAAGACAAATTCCTTACTGAGGATCCTTTCTATGTGCTCTGCCTACTTGCATGTAATGAGATATATGGGAAGAGCCTGGTGACTGTTGAAGATGACTCGGGTGTCTGTGTCCCCCTTCACGCTGTCATACAGAGAGAAAGGATCTCTCCCAAGGGCAGGAGGAACGATCAGATCTGGCGAGCCGACGGTAGCCTTTCCCGTCAGCACCTGCGCTTCAAAAATGTATATGTACTCCTCCTCCTGGCAAAGATGCTCTGCCTGCTTCCTTGCTGTGTCCACGCTGTGGCTGAAATATATTCCTGCTCCATACTTTTGGTCTAAAATGAAACATGTTTAACACAGGTTTAGAAGTGAAGGTATTTTACCAGATGACTCACAAAGCTGTGTAGCTTACTAATGGGAGAGAGAGGCTTCATGAACCCCAAAGTGGGTGGAGCTGTCTTGGTAACAGAGATTCACTCTTTTGAACCAATCCTAGTGTTCTGCTATGCAGAGCTAAGTCTTTGGTCATTGGTCCATTCATTGTGCATGGTAGCACCAATTATGGGGAATGCTGAAGCCTTGCTCTCCCGTTACAAGGATTAGGGTTAGTTTTAAGTGATTTGAAAGAGATTGAGATTGTACCCTGAGGTGGGGAGTAAAACCTCTGGAACCCGACACGGCACACCAGGTCACAGAACTGTGCTGGAACCCGTTGGTATAGGCACTTGGGTCTGTCGGACACCTGCTTCTGCTTCAGTTTGAAGTGATACTCCAGAAGGGGGTTCTGCACTTTCTCAATCTGAAGCAACAGCAGGTGAATCAATTCATTTGGTTGGAGTTGCTAGAGCTACTCACAGGAATCGTTGTACCACCTATGACCTGACCTTACAACATGTGATCAGGGTTTTAGGGTGCATTGACAGTTAAAAATGTACCATACCATTATGAAAAAACAAAAGAGAAACAGTCTTTGGTATTGTCCCTCACCTTGATGATATTAAGTCCACTAAATGAGTGAAGTCTGTCTTTCTGGTCAGTGCTCTGTGGATTTATGACAGTCCTCTGAAATTTCAGACTGTAGTCTTTGAAGACACCTGAAAAAGAAACCATGCAAGAGAAATGACTGAGGGTTCAGCAGAAGGGTTACCACTGGCAGGTGTCCATAGCTCAGTCAACTACTATGAACACCCCTATTATAGTTGGTCACATGTTCACTTACTTCTCTCAATTCTGTAACTCATTCCACTCAGAATTTTTGCCTCCAGTTTCTTAAGGTTAACCTCGATTTCACTGCCATTCAATTTTAAGGTCTCAGTATTACTTCCGGCCAGGTAGGCCCTCTCCAAAGCGCCGCTGTTCTCTGGCTCCTCAAGCTCAGGGATATCCACACATCTCCAGCGCACCAGGGTGTGCAGCATGGCATTCTCCTCTGCCCGGGCAAATTCCTCCTGGGCCTGGCAACACAGGGCCTCCACTGCCAGCACAGCCCCCTTCACCCCCTCCCGGGGTCCTGTGATGATCACTCCAGCACTGCCATCCCGTAGGAACTCCCCGATGGACACCTTCCACATGGTCTGGAGGGAGAGCAGCTCCTCATGCTCCCTCAGGCCAAAGTGCTGGATATGGTTGTTGGTTATGGTGTAACTTTCGCGCATCAGGAGCAATATGCTATAAATCCACCGTGTGGCTTCCCTCCGATTCTCAGTGGAATTACTGTAGAGCTCAATGCATGCTACTGCTTCATTGGTAGCCCCATTGTTCTCATAGGAGCCTACATGTGCCAAATATGAACGTTATAATTCAGAGAACAACACAAACATAATGCATTATGAAATCCAGTGTATAGAGGAACAAGGCCTACCCATTGCTGTCTGTAGTGATGAAACAAAATGCAAAGCAGGGTCACATGCCTTCTGCACAAATAGACCATTTTCACTGGTTTAAAAAATATAGATGCTTTCCATGCTTATTGTTTTCTTTCACACCACATCCTCTGTAGCTGTGCAACTTTCATCCTGATACATAGTTGTCCAGCTTGTTTTGATCTTTTTCAAATCAAGTGACAATTTTTATCCTACCTGGCTAGGTGTCCACCGATAGCCTTGACCCCAAAACTGCATTCACACCATCTTTCTCATATACGCTCACAATGCAACAGTCACAGCTATGGTAAATGATTTGTCACAGGAAAACCATGGCTTGGAAAAATGGTTAATGTTCTGAAGCTGAAATGGTACTTCTTTTGGGGTTTATTTTCTTTTTCATTTTCAGTTACATGCATGCATACCTTTGTTGGGACTACTGATTGTTGCATCTTCAAGAGAATGCATCTCTTTTTCAAAAGCCTGCAGGAAAATCAGTGGTATAAAGTGACATCAGTGACATTAAACTTATGTGACAGAAATGTCAAGGGTACATAAATTGATCATTTGGGGTTGGAATGGTTGAGGATTTCATTCTAATTAAGAACTTAACTTACAGCTCTTGTGTAAATACAATTTGTATGCAGAGTCAACATTTTCTCAAACTCAACTGTCTTAAAGTACATTGTAAAACTTTAAGTATTCTCTATAATTCTATCTGCCCATTGCCAGCCAGAAGCAGATGGGCTCTCCCTCTGAGCCGGGTTCTGCTCAAGGTTTCTTCCTGTTAATTAAGGAGTCTTTCCTTGCCACTGTTGCCTTAGGCTTGCTCTCAGGGGCCTCAGGCCTGGGAACAATGCAAAGCTGCTTTGTGACAACTTGTGTTGTAAAAAGCACTATTCAAATAAGATTGAATTGAATTGAAATTGAATTTTTGTTATAAATAAAAGATAATGTGTTGCAGTTTTTACAGCAAACGTAGATCTAACCTTAAGTGTATTTGCTTCAGATGGATACAGAACAAAGGAAACATCCATCTTCTTTCCTTGGTACTTCTCAGCAAAATCTGAAACTGCTCTCATCATTATTTTGGCTACTTCCTGTTTGCTGAAGTCCAGGTTCCCAGTACCAATGGCAGGAAAGGAAATGGATGTGTGCTTGCTCCGGGCTGCCTTATCCAAGCATTTCGAAAGAACTGAAAGGAGGATCTAGGAAATGTAACAGATAAACAAAGAATAAGTCATTTGCTCTCAACATTGCAGATTGTGGATGTACCTGTTACATGTACCACACTAAATGATCACATGCACATCCTGAACGTGGGTGCAGCACTAAAATATTACTGAAAAAAGAAAAAACTGCACAATATTCTAATGCTCCAAAATGGTTTAAATTGCACATACAAACAACACAGACTACATTCTAATACATCCTTTTTTAGCTAGATCCTCATGTCTTTTTCTTTTCTTACCCAATGTCTTACATGTTCATATTGAGGCAGACAAAAAAGACAATGAGCAGGTTGTTATCAATCTGTTAATGCCAGATTAACAATAATACTGAAATTCTGTTAACAATAATACTGACATAGATACTTAACAGTCAGTGTTCAACATCCATTCAGCATGATACTTGAAATTAATTCAGGTATGCGTAAGCTAAGTTTTAAGCTTACCTTTGCGGAATTCACTACAGTTTTGGGTGCACACACAGTGTGGTATACATAAGAACAATCCAGATCATAGCCTTGGGTTTCAATGACATCCCCAAATTCAGTCCCATAATGTCTGTTAATTTCACTTTGAATTCTGTGACCAGCCTTTTTCAATATAGCCTTTGAAATCGCCCCTTCCGATAAACGGAGGCCAGGGGATACTGTATTCACAATTACGTCTACCTGTAAAAACAGAAGATAAAATTCAATCTCAATACAAAAAAATATTTTCCATATATTAACATAATAGGTGTGGCTTATATGTGACCCTTATGATGGCATAATGCAATATGAATTACAGCAGTGGTATTCCATTCCTTAGGTTTAGAAATGGTAACCTGTTGTGAGTGGATATTTATATCTAAACTAACATTTTTGCTATATATACTATCCTATGACACATTCTATCACCATTTCATTCTTCTGCATGCCACAGATAACAGTCCATACAAAGCAATCTCTAACATATAGTACCAGTCAAAAGTTTGGGAACACCTGATTAAGATAATGGGAAACATGCATTCAAAAACATTTTGATCTAAAGACTTATGCTTAAATCCTTGAAATTCTGAGAAATTTCTGAGACAACTATAAATTGACGCCATAGGTTGACGCCTATGTATGAATTTCTTTAAAAAAATTATAATAATAATTAAAAAAAACTATTTTTGGCTACTTTGAAATCTAAGATAGTTTTGATTTGTTTAACACTTCTTTAGTCACTGCATAATTCCATTTGTGTTATTTCATAGTTTTGATGTCTTTACCATCATTCTAAAATGAGGAAAATAGTGAAAATAAAGAAAAAACCTTCTATGAGTAGGGGTGTCAAAACTTTTGACTGGTAATGTATGTCCTCAGCGACAGTAAAGCTTTTATAATATGTTGCTCAAATTCATGTTCAGCTATGTGACAGAGTGCTGTCACTATGGTTGAGTATGCACGCTGACTGTCATACCAACAAGCCTGGCTCTTTGGCGTTGCAGTCAAAGCTGCAGGTTTGGTACCCCGTAGACCTGGGTTTGAGGCCGGGTGGGGTGACTGCTCTCTCCCTTCCCTACAAGCTATATGAACTTCAATGGTTTAGTTGGAGTGTGCCAAATTGGCACTCAAGTCTCATGGGTCTGCACAGAGAGTTACAGGTGTGGATGTCACTCAGTGTGCCATCTCTAATTTAGGCTCACCTTCTCTAGTTCAATGTTCCCCTGTTTGATGTGCAGGGTGACGTTGTCCATCTGTAATGGGGATGCAGCTGAGCTGGTTCTAGTGCCCATCACAGCTCCACTATATGATCCCTTCTGTCCCAGAATGTTTCTGCAAGCCCTCTCCATGGCAGAGACCGTACGCTCATCATTATTGACCAGGCGGACTTCTGAAACCCGGGAATGTGAACTCCTGGAAAGGGTGTAATTTTTCAAGGTTGTTACAATGACGTCTGCGCAGCGCTCGAGGGGGAAGTTAAAGATGCCAGAACTAAGAGCGGGAATGGCGACGGTCTGAAGGTTTTCTCTTTCTACAGATTTTAAGATGTTGTGAACAGCATTTCTTAAAAGAGGAGTAGCATCTTGAACATCTTTTTCCTTTGGATTGTACGGAAGATATGGACCTACAGCATGGATGATTGCCTTACAAGGAAGGTGTCCGGGTCGGGTGAGGACAGCCTCTCCCGTGGGTACCTTTCCATGGTTTTTAATGATTTCATCGCTCCATCTTTGGATGTCTTTCCCACCAACGCGCACGAGAGCTCCTGCTAGCCCCGCCCCATGGTGGAGATCCTCATTGGCGGCATTGACCACAGCATCCACCTGGTGAGTGGTCAGGTCATCCTTCCACACAGAGATCTCCAACCCAGACAGCTTTATGGAGTACCTCTTCTCTTGGGTCATCGCCACTTTCCTGTCACTCTCGGGACGGCCGGCAATCCCAATGTTGCGGAGAACCGTACGGCAGCCAAACTTACTCCGCACTACGCGGATCAGAACCTCCCCGCACTCACTGAGGAGCTGTGCTGTCGCAAAGTCGACAGGAATCTTTCCGCTATCATTCATGTTCACCAGCTAAAAGACCTGAAGAGGAAACTGGAGAGAACTCTAATGAAAATGTGACATTAAAATCCAACATTTTATATACATTTTACACACACATACACGTGTGTGCTAGGGTTGCCACCTTTTCAACAAGCCAAAACAGGACACCCCTGTGCAATAACACACTTAAAGTCAAAATTCCATTCCATTGATTTTATTGCTTGTTTTTCCCCCCAGAGAGAACATTGCAAAAACCAGACAAATGACACTCATAACTGGACACCTGGACATATAGCCTGGAAACCGGACTGTCCGGGTTAAAACCGAACGGGTGGCAACCCTAGTGTGTGTGTCAACACATACTCCACTTATTGCACAAGCTCATCGTGGTAATGTTCGCCATACGAAAAGTGAACGTTATGCTGAGAAAAACACCAATCACCTACTGCGAAAAATGGCTATGTTTTGCTGTTGATTTGTATCTACGGGTTCTGCAGCCCATGTTCAGAGGAGTCATGAAATCCATGTGTAAGGCCGTTTTGCATAAAGACCCGGTGCCCTCTGCCAAAAACTCAAACTTGGCCAAAAGTCTGTTTTCTGAGAATCTGAGACTGTTGGCCTGTCAGACAAACCGGCCAAGGCTACACAAATAAGCGTTGCTACAATAGAATTTTGAGGCATGCCCATTTTAAATGGTATCTTGTCATATGTTAGAAATAAAAATGTTATCACTGATTTCTTATGCAACCACCTTCCCTCCGTTTCGTTTTCATCTACTTAATGAAACAGAAGTTTTAAAGTTACGGTGAATGTCTGAGCCAAGACGGACGATATTCCTTCCACATGCCAGCTACACGAAAATGACAATACAGGACAGGTCAGCGAAGTTAACAGAACCTCTCCTAAATCGCGACGTTCAGGGTGCAAGTTATAGGTAACGATTAGTAAATACAACGTCTGCTATACATAAAAGCTTCCAGCAATAATGTAACTGTGGTTTATAGGCAATCCAAAAGAGTTTTGAAGAATCGATGTAAAGGGGACTTACCAGTTTGCTATCTGCGAAGGTCTGGTGTATGGTCTTCTCAGTCGTTTCTTCAACCTTGAAAATAAGCACGTCGTTTCAAGGAATCGAAAGTGAAAGACAGTCCACCACACAAACAACAGCACAAAAAACTTCCTTGTTTTGTTCATGCAGTGTAGCTACCTGGTATATCTGACCTCCCCAAGTAATAAACGTTATCGAAAACAAGTTCTATTTGGCATTTGTTTTGATAACTTTTAAGTCCACTCAATTATGTTTACAGGTTTACATGTTTGAGGAATTTTTTACATCGTAGGTCAGTTTTTCACCAACCTAAAACTTTCTTGCTTCATTCCAATCCAAATAACGTAATTATGGCGACGATAAACTGAGATTCATGAAAGCGACTGTACGTTTACCAAAATAAGAATTTTGTGATTTAGATTACAGAGGAAAAATTCCAGTCCAGTTACAGTTTATAGAAAGCTTTAATTTCATTTTACCACTGCCACCCTATATATTGGCCCCATTAACGTACAGTATAGTATTATAGGTGATGTTTTCCAAACTTCACCTATGGAATAGTATTTTAGGTCGCCTAGGTTTACCATAATGATATGTCCAATATCGTTCTGTTGTCGGATTTTCCTTCACTTAAAAGCAGGCCTAGCCACCTTGCACATTAACAATACATGAATAGAAACAGCTATATTCCTATATTTGAAATCAAGTTTATTCGAGTCCAGGTAAATTACGTAAATGTAATTTTAGTTTGCATTTAACTGGCTGATCATAAGGAAGTGCGTTTTCGAAGAAACAAAAGTGAAACTTAATTATTGTACCGCGTACAGACGAAGAGGACATATCATTTGAAAAGAGGAGCGATGGACGAAGGTTTTCCGTTCCCCCTGTGTGTGGAAGGGGACTGGGATCCCGGTACCCCTAAATTAAAAAACAAGCTTAACATTTATTTTCAAAGTAAAAAATCTAACGGCGGCGACTGTGTAGTCGAGTACGAAAAATCTGACGGACAAATAGCTGTCGTACGTTTCAAGACCGAAGAGGGTAAGTAGCCTAGTCGAGCTAGTCGGTTAGCAAAGTATGGCATGGATTTTGCTTTTCACTACGAAACGGTACATGATGAGTTCACGTTTTACATTGACAAAAGTTAATCTTGCTGTAAAATTGACTCTGAACACATGTTCCTCGTCGGTTTCCCTAAACCGGGAGACAAAGCCTGAGCTTTCCCAAAATAATTCAGGTGTGACAAGCAAGTTACCCCCACCCTCTAAGTTTGAAAATGAAAGTCTAAGTAACTGCCCTGTTTTGGAAGACCTCGATAACAGTTTATTGTGCTAAGGACTCCTGTTGTGTTCTGTAATGCGCAAGTCTGCTTAGATCATGTAAATGAATATAAAACAAAGTTCCACTGTTTCTTTCTCACTCGACAGTGAGGCAGAGAGTTCTTGACAAACAAGGGCATGAGCTGAGATTGGGCAAAGGAGCGCTGAAACTGACTGTAAAACTACCATCCGAAGAGGAGAAAGGCGCTAATACTGTACGTACATTGCACAGTCAACCGCTTTAAAGTTGTTAGGTACATGTAGCTCGCTCTCGTCATTAGTGCACAGTAACAGCGACGTGTTGGCTACAGTCGAAATCATAGTTATAAAAATGCTCTGCTGTTCTTTTAACAGGAGAAGTTGTCTGAAACTTCAAAAGAAATCCGTAAGTACAAATTTTAGAATAAAAACTGAAATTTAGTTTTGCAATACTAGAGTGTTTATGTTAGCATCATTGCACCAGTGAAGCTCTCGGGGTAGTCTATGATTTAAGAGAATTTAATAGTGTATTTACACGGGAATGGCTTACCAGAATCATAGAGAATGTGTAGGTAGATACAGATTGCACGTGATTAAAAATGAAAGATCAATCATTGTCTCAAACCTTATTTGACGTGTCAGTCTGAAACCTCTTCATTTGAGAGCTCCATGAAAGATATGTATGCATCAGCTGCTGAGAAAATCTGAGGTAGTCTGATATATAGCTATCACAGAGATGTCATGCATTACATCATGGCAATGGGGTGTCTGTGATTGCTGGGGCAGCCTTTTATGTTGTATTTTACGTCTAGATATTTCACCATCCACCATCAGTGAAACAGTGATTTTTCCCCAGCATGCTCTAGCAGCCAAAGGGAAACACCTGATGGGGCAGATGGAAGGGTCCCCTCAGGCCAAAGTGAGGTGGAGGTGGAGGACTCAACGCAGGAGGAGGTGGAGGCTGAGCTGGACACCATCTCTGTGGTGCTTGAAAACATCCCAGAGAAGATGACCAAGGACATCCTGGAAATGCTGGTTGAAAACATCTCTGATTGCTGTGCGGAAACGGGGGACTTTAGCCTGGAGATCATCCCTGACATCAGCATGGCCGTGGTGACTTTTCAAAATGGCAAAGGTGAGGGCGGTGTTCAAAGAGGCATTTTGTAAGAAGCTGGCACAGCCAGGTTAGAATCTGCTCAGTGTGGTTAGAGCATACAACATGACACCAAAGGGTTGGGTGGTTCTATCCAGGACTGTGGTTGTACCAGAGATCCAAAATATGGATTTTTCAGCCTCTTTGCTTGTGGCTCAGTATTAAAAGAGACAGATAAATGAACCTACAAGTGCTTCGTGTCCTGTCCGAGGTGTGTACTTGTATGGCAGCCATTTCACACCACAGACGTCACGCTAAGACCAGACCCCATGAGCCACTCTGACTTTCACTCCGGCCTACTTTTGATAAATGACTGACAGTTTTGATTCTTTAAAAGTATTTCTAAATATATTCAGTATTTATAAAATGTGTGTAATATTTCAAAGCATGTTATATCAATAAAAATTCATCAGTAGTAGCACATTTACTTGAGCAATAATATTTTGACCTTCATTACAAACAACCTTTTTAAGTTAACATTATATTATTGCTTTTTTATGAGTTTGCCATTTTTTTCCTGCAGCAGCACGTCACTTCCTTTCCAGCTGCACCAGCAATAAGATGTTTAGACAGAATAAATTGTGTGCTAAACCCCTTGAGGTCACAACAAAAATCAAAATTGAAAACATCCCACCCAATGTTAGCACTGAACATCTTGAGCTTTATTTCGACCGGGAAGGAGGAGTGGAAGATGTCAAAAACCTGGAGAATGAACACTCTGCCATAATAACTTTCGTGGATCCTAGAGGTATTGTGCCATTATACAGCATTACAATGACTTTTGAGAGTAAAGATACTGTTTGCTCAATGTTTAATGAAAAGCAGTGCAGTGTATTCACAAAGGCATAATATATTCACACATGCATTATATTCATGTACAATAAATTTTTTTTTTTTTTTTCAGTTGTCGACAAAGTAAGAAATAAGTCACACCAGATCCAGAGAGTGCCTATCAGAGTGTATCCATATTATGAATCCCTTGGTACTGCTCTGTATGGGAAAGACAGACCGACATGGAGGTTGCCAGACTCCTTTACAGAGAGCATGGATTCCTCTGTGTGGAAGTTCCTGCACGAAAGGAGGCAGGTTGAAGAAATCTTCCGGTGCATGAGCAAGCATTTCTGTCATGTGGATCTCCAGCGTCCTGTCGTGAAGATCAGCCCTCTGCCCACCCTGCTGCAGCAGAAGGGTTTGACAGCCAAGCACATCAATGGTTGGAAGGAGAATGCCACCAACGCCTTTCGCAGTGCCATCAGCAGGTACAGGTCATTTGAGTGCCAGGTTCCATCGCCAGTATGGAAAGAGTCAGAGATGGAGATCCGCAGTGCCCTGACGGAGGCCGTCATTCTGGTGCCTGACATGGCCAGGGGAATGGTGGCTTTGGCAGGCCCCTCCGAGGATGTCGCTAGGCTGGAGAAAGTGCTGGTGGGGGTGGTGGACAGGGCTACCAACAAAATCGAGAGGGAGAGTAACAGCATTGTGGAGGAGGTCTCCGTGACGCCCTCTCTCTTCCACATCCTGCAACAGGATGGGCTGCAACAGAGAAGCACCGCAGAGCACCCACAGCTGAAGATGACCTACAACCAGGAGAGCAGGAAACTTGTCCTCTGTGGTTTGTTCCCTGAAGTGTACAGTGTCAAGAGCAAGGTCCTAGAGCAAATTGTCGGCATGAAGCGGAAGGCAGTGGAGGTTGATGATCATGTGCTCACCTTCTTATGTGAGGTGGACAGAGAGGAGCTTTCCAACACTTTATTCATTTCACAGGGCATCAGCGCCACATATGAAATGGAGGGCAGAAGAGTACTGGTGCTCGGGAGCACGGAGCAGGCCCTCAGTGAAGCTGAGACCCAGCTGAAGAAAGTTTTGGGTTTTTATACCATCAAGGTGGAAGACCTGAGCGTGTTGAGGAAGCCAGAGTGGCAGGATTTAGTCACTCGTTTAAAGAAACTGTTCAACACCCCCTATAAGACAGTGACAGTCAGGAGAACGGGTCCTGACACTAAACTGGAAGTGGTGGTATCCGGCTGTCAAGATTCAATTAATGCAGTTGGGGATCAACTGTCAGATTTTGTGTCTAAAAACACAATCATGGATGAAACCATGGATGTTTCAGCGCAAGTCGTAGTCAAATTCATCCAGGAACACAAGAGGGACGCGTGGTCAGAGGTCTCAAAAAAAGATGTAAAAGTCACTTTCGATGAAAAAAACAGGATACCAAACATCTCTCTACATGGCCCCAGGGTTCATGTCAAGGATGCCAAGAAAATATTTGGAGATCTGCTTTCTTCTCTTCATTTTGACACCCTAAGGGTCACCAAGCCAGGGGCAAAGAAGTTTTTCAAAGACAAGCAGGCTGTGTATTTAGGCACAGCTATGAGTCAGATGAGGTGTGTGGTCCAGCTGATGGAAGAGGATTTGGAGGAAGCATTCAGTGACGATAAGTTTGCCCTCCAGGTGCAGATGGCTGACGGAGTGGCAATTGCCATTTGCAAAGCTGATATCTGCCGTTATCCAGCCGACGCGGTGGTCAATGCGGCTAACGAGTGCCTGAAACTGGACGGCGGTCTTGCAGGCGCTCTCCTGGATGCAGCTGGCCCTGAGCTGCAGGATGAGTGTGACCGCCTCATGGCCACCAGGAACAGGCTGGCCCCGGGGGATGCGGTCATCACGCGTGCTGGCCGGCTACCCTGCAAGCATGTGGTGCATGCGGTGGGCCCCAGCTTCGACCCCTCACAACGACAGAGATCAGTCGGGCTGCTCAAGAGGGTGGTGAAGCAGAGCCTGAGGCAAGCGGAGGCCAGTGGTTGCCTGTCTGTGGCACTCCCTGCCATCAGCTCAGGGAACTTGGGCTTCCCGCTGGATCTGTGTGCAGAAACCATTGCCCAGGCTGTGAAGGAGCACTGTGAGGACCTGTATGGGGAAAACACCCTGAAGAAGATCCACTTGGTGAATAATGATGACCAGAAGGTTCAGGCCACAGAAGCTGCGGTGCGGAAGGTCTTTGCCGAATATTTGGCTCAGTCAAATCCCCCACCACATGTCAACCCTGCTGGGAAAGATGGACAGCCTGGGAAGGTACTCAGCCGAGCTGGCCAGGATAGGGTCCAGACGAAAGAGGGGCTGACCATTACCCTGATGAAAGGGAACATCCAGGATGCATCGGTGAGTTGTAAGAGTAGTGGCTAAGGAACTGGATTCCTAACTCAAAGGCTGAAGGATTTATTTCTAGGGAACAGCATAATTGTACCCTTGAGTAAGATTCGGGTACAACTGTAAAAAGGGATAGTGGGAAAGTGCAAAAATATCAGCTATTAGTTAAGGTGCACTGGATAAAGGTAATCTGATTATGAACAACAGTAATGATAACAACAATAATAATTATATTTATTATTACAAGGATATGATACTGTACCTTTTTTTAAAAATAGCTAACTGCAGTAGAATTCATCAGCGTTAATATTTGTTCCTTAGAAAAATAAATAAGCAATGAATATATCCTTTGAATAAACTGACATTCCCAGTGAGTATTAGGTCACGCATTTCCTAGGTTGTGTCATGGTCTCCGTGTGTTGTACCTGCCAACTCTCTCTTTGCCAGACGGATGTGATTGTGAACACCCTGAGTAAGGACCTGGCTCTGCACACGGGTGCCGTCTCAAAGGCCATCCTGAATGCAGCTGGACCAGAGCTGCAAAACCAGGTTAACACTGAGGCGGCTGGCAGCAACCCAGGCGAAGGATCGGTCATTGTAACCAAGGGCTGCAACCTGAAAAGCAAATTGGTGTTCCACGCCATTGCCCCCCACTGGGACAAAGGAAAGGGCAAGGCCGAGAAGGTAAAAGCACTGATCCTGAGACAGCCAACTGAAATAATCAGCACAGTCAATAAAGGAGGCCATCAATGAAGTGATATTTTGCTTTCATCTTTCTTGTTTAGTTACTTTCTTAGCTATCCTCCTGTTGAGGAGGATTAAATGAGGAAAAATTACCAACAAGGCAGACTGAGAGGAAGTGGGGATATCTTGTTGAAGAATTTGTGGTAAAATGTTTTTAAAAAGAGTGTACAGGGAGACAGACCAAAATGGTGTGAAAATACCTGTCTTTACCATTACTAGGGTAGTGAGTGCAGGTTCCTGAGCCTGTCAGTACTAAAAGGAGTAACTTTTTTCATATAATGTGATATGTGCATCACCCTGTGCTGAATAAAGTGTTTTCTGGTGTTCAGTGATATGGGCAAAATATATTTAAAATCATAAGAAAAACCCATAGACCTTCCTTTTTGTACCATGAGAGTAACACACGCTCTGCTACTGAACACAGCTGCTGGGAGGCATCATGGAGAAGTGCCTGGAGCAAACAGAGAAGCGGCAGCAGGGGTCAATCACCTTCTCAGCCATTGGCAGTGGAAACCTGGGCTTCCCCAAGGACCTGGTGGCTTCCATGATGCTGGACCAGGTCCTTAGCTTCAGCAGCAAGGCGAAACCCAGGCACCTGCAGGAGGTTGTGTTTGTCCTGCACCCCAGCGACATGCAGACGGGTCAGGTAAGGGCTGAAGGCCTCCTGGGGGGTTTATGCTGTTAAAGGTTTTGCAAAGCAGGGCTTCATTTGAGACAGAGTAGGGTTCCCACTTTCTGTTACTTTTTACAATTTGGCATGGGGAGTTGGGTCACAGGGTCAAATCCTGCTATACGACAAAGCAAGAAGCGCACATTCGTTCAATGAATGAACAGGGTGCAGCCCCAAAAATAAGAGAAAACGAATTGGCAGGTCTTGATTCTGGTTATTCTGAGTGTGGGATATCAGGGTATAAGCAAGTAGTTTCCTGTGTTTGTTTTTCCAGGCGTTCACTGATGAATTCAAAAAGAGGTTCTCCTCTACAACAGCATCAGCACCAGCACAGCATGGGAAGAAGGGTAAGAGTTTGGAAATATGATAATTGCCTGTAGTGATCACCCTAGAAATGAGTAGAATTATCTCAATAGATTGTCAGATTCCTGGGTTGAAGTCATAAATCTGAGCCAATGACGATTTGATATTATTGTGTTTTCACTCTAGTTTAGCTGGAATACTTTCTTAGCTTGGAGCAGGGAGGAGAGTATATTTAGTGTCACGGAGGAAGGTTCAAAATGATTTCAAAAATAGCCCAGAGTCAGATGGCATTAAAGTAGCAGTTCTCTAAGGTGGTTGCTTTCTGTGTTCCATGAATGTTTAGAAAGGTGCTTTCTTTCAATGCTCTATAAATGCATCTGCGAGGCCTTTGTTGACCTTTTGTCCTCACTTATACATGCTGTATAAACATTTAGGATGCTGTGCCATAGTTTAATTTCTTTTCTTTTCCCACCTGCCAGGTTTCTTTTCCAAGGTTGTCACCTCAAAGCAAGGGCACGAGATGAAACTGGGAGGGGTGATGCTCCAGGTTGTCACGGGTGACATCACCAAGGAGACCACGGATGCCATTGTGAATTCCTCCAACGCAGACTTCTCCCTCAGATCTGGTATGGTTTTGATCATGCATTTTTTTGTGGATTTGTTCAGCAAAACCTTCTGTAGAAGGTGGCATAACCTTTAAAGCCATGAGGGTGGAGCTTTGCTGTGATTTTGCACACCAGGGCCATTGCAGTCTGGCTATCTGTGAATTATATGGCTGGAAAGGTTGTAGACAATTCTGGAAAATTTTTGTTGAAAGAACTATGATTTTTGATCAAAGAAAAAAAAATTATAACAGGATTATGGGATTTCAGGATTGCAACAACAACTGCTGAAGGTCGTGAAGTCATTAACTGTACTCGAGTACACACGTTATTCCAGTTTTTTCAGTGTGACGGAGTGCCATCACTATGGTTGAGTATGCGCTCTGACTGACATACCAACAAGCCTGGCTCTTTGGCGTTGCAGTCAAGCTGCAGGTTGGGGTGACTGCTCTCTCCCTTTGCTACTTTCAGACATTGGCTGAGAGGTTGAAAAATCATCTTAACACTAAATCTACCTATTTAGCAAAAATGTCTTGCTGGCTGAAGAAGTTATTTCATCGGAATTACTCTTGATGTCCCATCTAGGTGTCTCAAAGGCCATTATGGATGCAGCGGGGCAGGCTGTGGATGCAGAATGCAAGCTACTTGGTGAGCATGTCTAACATATATCTGCTCTCTTGTGGTGAAATGTTGTTACTGCATGAACTGCTCACTCAGTCAGTCAGTGTCAGCGAGCAAAGGACAGAATTTCCATGGCTGCTTCCTCCAGTCACATTCAAATATTAGTCTGAATTTTGTAGATTTATATAGCAATAAATAAGAGAAATCATTGTGAAATGTTACAGAAAATGTTTTTTTCAAAGCACAATGGTTACATAATAAACTTGGAAAAATTATTTTTGAGATGCCTAGTAATGGCATGGTCTGCTATCCCACCTGGAAGACATTAAAAGTTTTACTGCATTTTACTGTTCCACTGTATTTTACTCCATCACTTTATTTAATTTATTGTAATTTATTTATTGCTGTATTGGCCATCACATGGCCTGCCAGCTACCTGGTTAACTATATACTCTATACAGCAGCAGCTATTTAAGTTTTATAACATAATTTTACAGATAGCTGGCTACCATCGTCCAATAAACGCCACCTGGCATGCTAGTTTAGCCCATTGTTAGTGAGCTTGCTGACTTTCTATTTACAACTTTGTTTTTTGCAGCTGGAAAGGCGATACCTGTTATATTAGGCTAGGTAGTGGCTAGGTAGTTGCTAGGTAGTTAGATATTTAGCTATCTTTAGTAAGTCAATTTCCACTAACAGTTTAAAAAATTCTTCCCCTGCTTTATTGCTATGGTAACGGTGGTCTGCCTGCTTCAACATTCTACTGTTAACAAATAGCATAAAAATTACTTTCTGAAATGCAATAAATGCAAAATGTTTATCAATGGTTACAACACACAATAAGTTGGATACAGAACCATAAGTTGGTTAAGACTGATGCTCAAAAATGTAGTAGGTGATGGTTTAATTTCTTCATGTTTATTTAAGTAATGGATGACAAATGCATTGAAATCAGTGGAGGTGACAGCAAACACAATTAGATTGCTTTGGTCTGTTGGTCATGCATAGGATGAGCAGTTGTTCTGTACCTCAGGTTCCCAGCCCAACACAGGGATGATAATGACCCAGCCAGGAAACCTCAAAAGCAAGAAAATCATTCACATTGAGGGCCAGACGGATCCTGCCAAGATTTCTGCATGTGTGAAAGGCGTGCTCCAGATGTGTGCGCAGAACAACCTTACATCTGTCTCCTTTCCTGCTCTTGGAACAGGTCAGGGGCTAAACATGATCTTCTGAGACACGTACTCCATCATCACTTGATTCATCCTTTCTTCAGATATGATCTGAGATTATATACTTTGTGTAGGTGTATAGCTTTGGAACACTGTAACCACAGTTATACAGGGTTTGCATATACATTGAATGAAGGAAAAATACAGTAAAATGAGTTTGTGAGACATCATGAGTACCGTAAAGGGAGGGGCTTCCAAGTGCTGTCAGTCAGTGGTACAAATGATCCAAGCCCAACTACTCTCTTTTGCAAAACAATATTATTTCTTAAAGAAACACAGTAACTGTAAACATACAATAGCGCCACCCATTTCGAGGTTTGTGAAGCCTCACTCTCCCATCACTCCTTTATTCTCTTCATCATTTTCTTCCACATATGAGCATTTTGTTTTTGAATTTTTGAAAAAAGACTAAATCCTAGTGCACTCTCAAGACAATGTTCCATGAGCTTTTTAAAACATTTTTAAGGAAAGGTATTTAAAGTCTAATGTCTACTGAAACTTCCCCAGGTCAGGGCGGGGTCAGTGCCTCTCAGGTGGCCGACACCATGCTGGATGCAGTGACAGACACCGTGCAACAGAATCCCACAACGTCCCTGCAGTTGGTCAGGCTAGTCATCTTCCAGGCGCCAATGCTGACCGACTTCCACAACAGCATGCAGAAGAGAGAGAACACGGGTTCACAGAAGGAGAAGGAGAAGGAGACCATTTGGTCCAAGTTCAAACGTATGACCTCATTTTAGATCCTTTTAAGAGGTCAAGTCATACTTATGGGAACACAATGCTTATCTTCATGTTTAGTACATTATATAAAGTAATACCATTAAGCTATGAAGTTATCATTAAACATGTTTTATCGGAGCTTAAAAACTGATAAAATATAATAGTGTTTGAACTCATTAAAAAATACATAAACTGGCATCCACCATGCAAACCCTGTACTAGGAAACACTGGCCAAGGTGTCTTTTAAAATTAGGTTCCTGAGTATATCAGTTGGTAGGCATATGCCTTGAGTGCAGCCTAAGACCTACAGCCTGGGTTTGAATCAAAACCAGCTTTGTCATTTGCCTGGAATGACAGGGATCCCACAGCAGTGGGACAAACGGCTTTGTTCCACCAGAGACCGAGGTGGGGAGGTTGGCTAGGACTTCCTTGTGTCACCCCACTCAGGTGCCCTTTGATTTGTCAGTCACCTGTGAGTGGTTTGGATGATGCTAGTGGAGTAGCTGCTGCACTTGAAACAGTTAATGGGGATCCTAATAAAGTAAACTTCAATGCTCCTGCACCTGTGCAAAAGTTGTTGTGGCGACATAAGTCTAATATACAATTAGCAATTCTAAAACAGGGTTTTATAAAGGAAGAAAATTCATGACAAAAAATGACTGCACAGACAGCAGTCTCAGAGCAATGTGTCCTTATTTTCCAGCCTACACATCAATCTTCTGGAAGGGGTCCGACAAGGGGGCACAGGAGGACAAGCAAAAGCTGAAGGACTTCCCTCTGGAAGGTGAAAAGGCTGACCCGGCAGTCTTCCACATATGCGGGGCCTCACAGGCCGATGTGGAGAACACTAAGCGCTGGATCGAGGACCTTATACGGGACGAGCTGGCCTTCCAGACAGTTACGGATGAAGCGATCCTCAGCCTGTCTGCGGAGGACCACCGCAAGATCCAGGAGATGCAGAAGAGGCTGGGAGTGAGCGTGACAATGGGGGAGGGGGACAAAGAGGCCTCTCTCACTGTGGAGGGGCTCAGTCGAGATGTCCTGAACGCCATCGGGGAGATTCAGGATATAGTGAAGAAGATCCGCTTCGAGGCCACTAGAAAGCGGGACGCCGAGATAGCCAGTGCCCTGGTGGAGTGGCAATACCAGCAGGGTAGCCAGTACGTCCCCTTTGACATCATGGCCAACCTCGAGCTGGAAGAAGCTCTTGTCATCCAAATGGTAGATGTCAACATCACCATCCAGAACAAGCGTTACAATGTCACCCTGCCAGACGGGCCTGCTGTTGACAGCAGTGGAAACCAGCTTCAGATAAAACGCATCAACAAACAAGAAGGTACCACACCCCCACCTTGATGAGTAGACTTTAACACGGTACAAGGTTTATAGGTTTTGCTGCGTGTAGGCAATGGTGTTTGTCCACTTTCTAAGCTAAGGTGGAGCAAAGTGGAGCTCTCGCCAGAACATCCTTACTTTAAGCATGATGCTACATTTGAGGGCAGGGTTTCTGTTTGAGGTCGGTAGCTTGATATCCTCCTCATGTGTAATTGTGGGATATTTTGCAGCTCTAGAACAGGACAGTCTTCCAAAGCACTGGAATCCCATGACAGGAAACGAGCAGTATGTGATGGTTCCTCTACAGGCTGGAACGCAAGAGTACAACGAAGTCCTGGGATTGTTCCAGAAAACATGTAGAAATCAAGTTTTAAAGGTATGACTCTAGTTTGTCATTTTTGTTTGGGAAACTATTTTGTCTGTCAGTCTGTAAATGAAACTTTTTCTTTACTTTGGCTCAAACAGTATGCTTTTGAATTTGCATTTGAGGGATTCAGAACATTCTGGAGCCTCAATTCTGTACTTTTCGAAGTAAATATTAATATACAGTGCCCTGAGTACACAAACAGATATACCAACTGTGCACATCCCGGTTTGGTTAAAAAAGATCAATGAAAACCTTCCTTTCTCTGAAGTGTCCAGTTGTTTGAAACTGATAAAACAGGTGAACGAAAAAGAAAAAAATCTCGCCTTTTGCCATGTGATCCCTCTCTTTCATAGATTGAAAGGGTCCAGAACCCAAGTCTGTGGAAGAGCTTTGAGATCTCGAAGCAAGCCATGGACAAAAAGAACAGACACCAGAATAATGAAAAGAAGTTGTTCCATGGGACTAGTGAACCCACCATCAAGCCCATCAACCTCCGTGGTTTCAACCGCAGCTATGCTGGAAAGAATGGTACGGTGATGTTTGATGTTTGAAAAACAATTTCTGCTAGAGTGAAGTCTAATATTCTAAGAAACATTATGTGTTTAAGGTGCCACAGCGGCTCCTACATCAGCTCGCAGTAGACGTACAGCACATTTACTCAGCTGTAATTTTTAATGGTTCAGGAAGTTGCATTGTGGGTAAATTGTTTAATGCTTTATAGAGGAGATGACTGGCTTGACTGCAAGCCTCACTGAGATTAAACTGAAACTGTGACTTACTTCTCATACATTGTTTACATTGCAGCTGCGGCCTTTGGGAATGGAACCTATTTTGCAGTTAATGCCAGTTACTCGGCCAGTAACACGTACTCAGTTCCAAACGCCCAGGGGCAGAAGTACATGTACCTGTGCAGGGTGCTCACAGGGGATTTCACCACAGGACAAGGTGGTATGATTGTCCCTCCAGCCAAGAACAACACGACTGCTGAGCTCTATGACAGTGTGACAGACAACCCTGCCACTCCCTCCATGTTTGTCATCTTCAATGACATCCAGGCATATCCAGAGTACCTGATCACGTTCCGCTAGAGCCCGCCTACTCGCGAGAACAGCACAATGGTGGTTTACCGTGTACTTACTCTGACTTGACCAATGCCCTGAAGGTTTACATTTTGTTTTCTGAAAATATACACATGGTATGGCATTGGTGCTGCTTTTTAATAAAATCATGTTAAATACAGTATCTATCATGCCAAATACAAAATCAAACACTGGCAAATTGAGGACATGGGAACTACAGTGACAACATCCCCGGTGTTTCCAAGTAGCAGCCATGTCTCAAACATGTCATTATGTTTTACTATCCTATCAATGCTATTTTTCTCATTGGCACGGTAATGGTTAGACAGAAATCAGTGTGAAGTTTCTGTAACCAGTAGTCAATGCAAGTTTATGTAAGAAGAGATAAGCCTCATAGTCTCATTCTGACAAGTGCAAATCTTGGAAACAAAACCTACCTTTCTTTGAAAATAATAGCTGCTTGTGAAAAAAAAGACTTAAGAGGCAATGTGATAGATACTTATTACTTAGATATGTTACTTATACTAATATCTGGAATCTCAAATAAAAAACCTCATGTAAGATTAACTTTTCTTGTATGTGTATGTAGACAACCAAAAATATGCATAAATGTGACACAAGTAAAAGTATGATGAAGCGGGAATGGCTTGGGCCCTCTTTTTTCCAAAGTTTTATTTCAACACAGACAGTAGTGATGCGCGGGTCGACCCATAACCCGCGGGTCCCGCAAGCTGACCCGCGGATCGGGCGGGTTCGGGTAAGCTTACTAGAAAATATCACGGGTTCTGGCGGGTCGGATAAAAAATTGACAATGCAGCGTTCCGACCAGGTTATTAATAACTTACAGAAATATTGCATGCTAAAAATTAGCTAGAATTTTTCCAATCTAGTGTTATAATCCCACCGGTTTTAGCATTCGCGCTAAACGGCAAATCACACTGGTATGATCGTACGCGCGAAAGGGTTAATGAAATTCCTTGATTTAACCATGCAATAGCATTTGAAAGGCTAAATAGCAACAACACAAGACTACCGTTTCAAAATCAAATAATGCATTTATTTTACAGCAGTGGTGAAGCCAGTATTAAACCTAAGTGTCCTCGCACAATTTAGGGAATCAGCACTCCGAACGTAGGTCTACAAGACGCAAAATAGTAGAATTTATGAACGATTCTAACCACTGAGAGATGACTGCTAAACTCAACAAAATAGCCAACAATGTTTTGTTGTTTTTGCTATTCTTCTGTAGGATACATAAAACTTAAACTGGGGGGACAGAAAATACAACTGAAAACTACAACTCGTGGCGCCGGGTGCTCTCTGTGTGTGTGTGGTGTGTGAGAGAGAGAGAGAGAGAGAAACAGAATTCTTCACTCAAGAACGGGGTGTGAGACAGGGCTGCCCACTATCACCGACCCTCTTCAATATTTATATTAATGGATTGGCAAAAAAACTCGAGCAGTCAGCAGCACCTGGTCTCTCATTAAATGACTCCGAAATTAAATTCCTTCTTTTTGCAGACGACTTGGTTCTGCTGTCTCCAACAGAAGAGGGTCTACAGCAGAACCTAAATGTCTTGCACAAGTTCTGTCAGACCTGGGCCCTGACTATTAACCCCCAAAAAACAAAAATACTAACATTTCAGAAAAAATCCAGATGTCAGGGAAAAAAATTCACCCTTGGTTCAAATACAATTGAACATGCAAAAAATTACACATACCTTGGGCTGAAGATTACTACAACTGGTAACTTTAACCTGGCCGTGAATGACTTAAAAGAGAAAGCAAGAAGGGCTTTCTATGCCATTAAAAAATCTATCCAATTTGACATACCAATTAGAATCTGGCTCAAAATTTTCCAATCAGTCATAGAACCAATTGCATTATACGGCAGTGAAGTGTGGGGTCCACTCATGTACAATGGGTTTGAAAAATGGAACAAACACCCAGTTGAAACCCTGCATGCAGAGTTCTGTAAGTGTATCCTCAAAGTACAGAGGAGCACACCTAACAATGCATGCAGGGCTGTATTAGGCCAATATCCCCTATCAATTAAAATTGAGAAACGAGCCATCAAATTCTGGAAACATCTCAAATCAAGTGACCCTAACTCCTATTGTTTTAAAGCCCTGAAAAGCCAAGAGATGAGCACAAAAATAAGTCCCCTCTGCCAGCTAGTCTCGAGGCTCACACAAACTAATACGACTAACAAGAATAACCAGACTAATACAACTAACAATCAGCCTCAGGACTATGCCACCCTTGCACAAACAATTCGTAAGTAAACTTCAATGCTATTTGGCCCTAAACAGAGAATACACTGTGGCAGACTACCTGTCCACAGTGTCTAATGCAAAACAAAGGAAAACCTTGACCAGGTATAGACTAAGCAATCATAACCTGGCTATTGAAAGAGGCAGACACAGGCAAACCTGGCTGCCCACAGAAGAGAGACTATGTACCCATTGCAGCCAGGGCATGATAGAAACAGAGCTCCACTTCTTGAGTGAATGCTGCAAATTCAAAGATATCCGGAAGGAATTCTTTCCGGAATTCAAAATAATCTACCCAGACTTTGAAAAGTTTGAGGACAGTAAGATTCTAAGAATATTACTAGGGGAGGAACAAGATAGTGCCAGAGTTGCAGCTAGGTATGTGGATGCCTGCCACAGACAAAGAGAGTCACTCCATCAGTAAAACACTTATAGAAATAAATACACACGCACACACACACACAAATACTAACCTGAGCACATGTGAAAGAGAGACCTGTTTTGAGCCATGTCTGCTAAACATGTGATGTTCTGTATTTGTTGTTTTTTATGTATGTAGAAATGCTTTGGCAATACAAATGGAGTTTTTGTCATGCCAATAAAGCTCATTTGAATTTGAATTTGAGAGAGAGAGAGAGAGAGAGAGAGAGAGAGAGTTACTTGTTTTGCTGCTATTCAACGATAAAGAATAAACACCGTTTGGAACAGTTCGTCTGTTTATTTAGTAGCCTAGACCCAGACGCTATTGATCGGGTGGTTGATTAACGCATATTTTTGCAGGTTGGGTGGTGCGGATTGGCTCTCATAACGGTCGGGTGGGTGCGGGTATTAAAAAACCCTGACTCGCGCATCACTAACGGACAGGCAGACAGGAAAAAGGTGAAAAGTAATTCGAGACATCTCTCCATTGATACACATTTTCGCTGTGTCTGCTAACATACAGTGCACATCTTGATCATTCATGTTTCAAGTGCTTTTCATGTCATTTTATGCAGTTTCTGGAAATTCTCTGCACTCTTGTTGACCTTGATATTATGTTTGCAGAAGTGAAGCTAGAGACACCAGCCATGATGAAGTTTAATACAATAAACATTTATTTTACATGGAAAGCATAGTCACTAACGCACAAGAGAGCAGTGTAAAGACTCAAAGGTACTGTCCACTGGTGGTGGTGTGTGGGGACGCTCTAGGGTTACATGCTCCATCTGTAAGTCTTAGAGTTCCTCTGTATCAGAAACGTTATGGCAACGTTACAGCAATGTGGTGAGGATGCCCCTCTCCTCTACCTCCTACAACCCCCCCTCCAATCTTATGCACTCCTCGTTCCCTCTCTGTCACCTGTGCACATCCATCTGGAATGTTCACATGCCGTCACTGGGACAGAGGGTATAGGGGGGCTAGCTTTGAGCGAGTTGCCAGTTGCAGAGCGTGCAGGATGGGCGGTCACTTCTTGGTGGCAGTGGCACGGGCACGGTTCAGGCGCTCCACGAGGGCTCGGTCAGTGGTGGGTGAGCAGCGGGAGAGGACCAGGCTGATCTCACCCTCATTGCGCCTCTCGATGGCCGCCTCCGCCGCCCCCTCCAGCTCCCTGACAGAGACACAGCGTTACAGTGACCGCACAGCATTACGGTCTCTCTGTGAGACACTGTGAGAAAGGTGCCCTGGATTACAGGTTTTTGTGCATACAGATGCACAGGGCACAGGCGTGTGTGGACAGCAGAGGCGAAAAGCGGACTTGTGCCGTCGACAGACAGACTCACCCCACCGCCAGGTGCGCTTTGACCTTTTGCTCTGGAGTGACCTTTGAAACGTACTTCTTCGCCTCATACTTATTGTGATGCTTCACACAGACCTCCACGAAGGGCTGGTGGAGACACAGAAGGAGAAATCAGCGCACAGCACATCGCCACTTTAGAACAGGAGGTTTGTACCGACAGCGACGAGGATCACACCAGGTATCCGATGGGGGACTTCTTGCTCTTGGCAAATTTCTCCAGTTCCTCCCAGTCTTCTTTCTCTGCCAGTGCCGTTAACTTCAGCCACCAATACCTGAGTGAATTGACAGACAGACGCTGGATGGAGACCCACTGCTGCTCCCCAAACTCCACCCACCCCCACCAGCTGCACCCAAACCCTACCTAACCTCACCGCCTCCAATAAATTTCTGCCCAACTCCACCAAAACCCAGAGTGACTCTGCATCCAAACTGTGCTTGACCCCACACACTGTCCAACCCTACCAACAGCATCCAATCATAGCTAAACCCCAACAGCTCCATCCAAACTCAGCAAAACCCCACCAAATGCACAACATAGCCGTGTAAACTCCAGCTGTGCTTGACCCATCCAACTATACTCAAGCTGAGGAAGAACTGATTCACTCAGACCCTGTGTTTTCTGCAAAGAGAAGCAAACTCAACCACATCCTGCCAACACTGACCAAACTCAACCACACCCTGCCAACCCTGACCAAACTCAACCACACCCTGCCAACACTGACCAAACTCTACTATACCCTCCCGACCCTGACCAAACTCAAACAGACTGTGATTACTCTGCATATACTCAGCCAGACCCTACATACTCCACATACACTTAATCCCACCCAAAGTCCACTAGACCCTCCCATGACTGCCTCTTCTCTGGCCCCACGCCACCCGCTGTAAGCACTGCCGTTGCGAGCTCCGGCACTGTCCTCACCTCTTGTCCGGGACGCGGAAGTCCTTGAAGAGCTGCTCGGCCTGCTTGTGGTGGCCGGCGGTGAGCAGGCAGTGTATGGTGTCCTGCAGAGAGCAGCCCAGCACACGCTCGCCCTTCTCCTCCTCCACCCGCCTCTGGAACCGCAGCAGACGCATCTCCTCCTCTGTGGCCTGGGTCAACAAAAAAGGGGTGGGGGTGGGTCAGCAGGACAGCTCTACAGAAAACCTCAAACCGGCCCGAGGCTGACCCACTTAACCACGGTATGAGTGTGTCTGTTCCCCATCCTGCACAGTCTAACTGCTGTGCCACTAAGCGTGGTGAGGTGGACAAGAAATCAGTCTTGCAACCAAAAGGTTGTGAGTTATGAAAAAAGTATTTAATAAAAGGTATTTAAAATTTAAAAGGTACTTAATATACAGCTAATCTAATTGCTTTAGGAAATACTAAATGTCCACCTGCATAAATGGATAACCTGTAAAAATGTGAGCTATATGAGTCATCCTAGATACAAATATCTGCCAAGCACATGACAATAAAAAGAGTACATTCCTATACAGAAAGAACTCCCATGTTCCCTTGCTGTATTATGTTCCCTTAAATAATGAAAGAGAAGGAGATCCACCAGAATAAATCAAGGGCAAAGTTCTACTCAGTATATACAGGAAACACCTGAAATCCTAGCCTGTTTCTATAAATGTCATACTCTGACCAAAAATGGTTGTGGAAAAGGTTGTGAAATCTGTCCCTGTGACATCCACATGAATCATAAGGACATGGCAAAACATAAGAGGCCAGCAGTCCCTTAGGCCCCCGTTTGTTGTGCCATCTCACCTTGGCTGCGAACTCATTCTTGGCCTTGTTGTACTCGTCCACTGCACTCTGGAGCAATGACATGCGGGCCTCTAGCTTCTGAAATCACACAGGTGTAGACACTTCAATGTGACTGTGTCTGGATATGTTTCCCATCTCAACAACTACAACACTGTCTGCAATCACACAGGTGTGATTGCGCTGCAATGCGACTGTGTCTGGATATGTACCTAAACAACTGCAACACTAATTGTCTGAAATCGCACAGGTATATAAACACTATAATGGGACTGTGTTTGGATATGTTTATGGTCCAACTGCTATTCTAATAGGGTCTGCTTTGATAAAAAAAGAGTGGAAGGAGCTGGTGTGGCTAAATGACACACTGAGTCACATAGTGACACTGAAAACTGCGCACTCACCCCCTCCTGGTAACTGGCTCTGACGTAAAAGTTTCCCAGCTCCTGATGATCATCGTCCTGATTGTAGAGGTCCTTCAGCGTTTCCTGCTCTTGGTGCTTACAGAACTGAGACACACACAGAAAGAAAGGAGCTATGTGTGTACCTATGTCGGTTCTGAGACTCTCCGGTAAAGGTACCCTTCTGCATTCATTCATTCTCACCTGTCGGTAGAGACTAAGAGCGACTGGCTGGTTCCTCAGTGTCATGAAGAAGTCTCCCCTGTTCATCTCATTCTTCAGATACGTAACTACTGTGTACACTGGAAATGGGGGGGAGAGAGTTGAGTGATACAGGAGGGGAGAGCATCATTGTACCTGTGTCAGTGTGTATCTGCTGGACAGGTGGTGTGTGTGGGTGTCCCGTTTGTGAGCTGTACTCAGACCAGTGCAGGGTTCATGTAGCCATGGTAAGAATGAGTATCTGTGTATCATTGTGCAAGTGTACTACAAGTGTACTGTACCCAGGTCAGTGTCAATGTCATTGTGCTGTACCCAGGTCAGTGAGAGTAGCGGCATATTTGAATCACTGTACTGTACCTAGGTCAGTATCTCCACTCTCGATGGCCTTGCTCAGCGCCAGTTGGCTCCTCTTCATTTTGAGCAGCAGAGGCACCTGCTCCCCAGAGCGAGGCTCAAACTCCAGGAGCTGAGAGAGAAGAAGAGAGAGAAGGAGAGGGCACAAATAGAAAAGGAATAAGGACAGATAAGGTTATGTAAAGAAACAGAGAGGGAAAAGGGAGAAAGGCTTGAAAAAAGAGAGATGAAAATAAGGACGGAGACAGATGGAGAGGTAGGGAGGGACAGAAAGGAAAGACAGATGAAAAGAGAAAGACAACCAGGGGGACAGGGGTGGAAGGGATTGAGAATCGGAAGCCACCCCTATGGCAACAGATCCTTCATGAGAATGACGTTTGACTGCATCTGCAGTACCTTGATGGCCAGCTCTGTCCTGCCACACTCATAGGCCCTGGCTGCAATCTCCGAGTATGAGATCCCAGCAGCCTCGCCCAGCTTCTGACTGACCGCTCGGGCAATGACCTCATCGGCCTCTTCCTTCTGCTGAACCTGAGATATACAGAGGAGCACAGCTCGGCGGTTAAGGGAGGTGTGCATGCATGCACACATATACACATGCACATGCACACACATGTCTTTGTGTGTGTGTGTATATGTGTAACGTGTGTATTAGGGGCAGAGTACACCACCGCAGTGTGGCACAGTGGTAAACAGATATGCTCATAACCCAAAGGTTGCTGGCAGATGCCCAGGTGTGTGTGCACACCAGTGCAGGACTTACCTTGCAGCAGGCCCAGTGTTTCAGCACTCTGCTCACCCCCTGGTACTCCGGGGTCTTCAGGTAGCGGCAGATCTCAATGGCCAGTGGGTACAGCTTGCGGTACACCAGCCTGTAGGTGTGTGCATGTGTGTGCAATACAGAGAGAATGAATAAGAGGGAGAAAAAGTGTGAAAGATAATGAAAGAGATGCATCACTTGATCAGCATTTGGATGCAGTGAAGAACATTTGTGTTCTCAAGCATAGATGCCTGCCTTACCTGTCTATCAGCACCTGCACAGTCATCTGTTTGTACCTGAAGGAGTTGTTGAGGAATCTTGTGCTGGTTTTCAGATCAGTGCCCTTTTGCTGCGTCTCCCTATTAAGCCCATCCTCCCCTAGACAGCCTTTTGCTGTAAACAGATAACTTTAAGAAAAACATAGATCTCTGTAACCGTTAAGGATACTGGGAGTATGTGAGCGGGATTCCCACAGTGTAGTCTCTGACTGCGTTGAGGACGCGCAAGTCTCGACACATGCTGACAAACTGCTCCGGAGGAAAGTTACTCAGGAAGCACTTCCCAAACGATGCCGCCTGCGACAGACAGACGGACAGACAGGGGGACGGGGAGACAGGTGAGCTTCAAGATCTGCAGTTCCCTTGTGCATTCCCAGCTGCGCCCTTTCCACGTTCCCTGTCCGCCACAGCTCCCACACCCTCATCCCACACCCTGCTTCTCGCCCACCCCAGTCTCCACCCTCCCACTGCCCCCCTCTCCTCTTCTCTCTCACCCTCAGCAGTGTTTTCTGGGTCTCTGGCTCGTGCTCATATCCGGCTGCCTCCACACACTGTCTGACTGCCTCACCCAGAAGGTTCTGCTCTTTAATCTCCCGCAGGTACTCGTCCGCCTTCTGACTCTCCTTCTGCATGCACAATACAGAGAAATACACACATATTAACACACAGACACACAGACACAGACACAGACACACACACACACACACACACACAGTCTCTCACTCACCTGATTTTTCACTCTGCCTCAGCACACACAAAATGAATACATATACGCAAGCACACACAAATACACAGATATTAACACACACACACACCTTCTCATTCTCCTTATGCACACAAAATATAGTAATATACACACATATTAACACACATACCTCATACTCCTTATGTGCTTCCAGCAGTAGAGCACCGGGGGCCATGGAGGCAATCTTAAATATCTCCTCACATGCCGCTGTAAAGAGTGAACAGCAGAGTGATCAGGGTGGGGGCCTCATCATACTCACAGCATCATTAATAATAACGATAAGAACATAAGAACAGGTGATGCAGTGCCGTTAGAGCAGTATACACTCTAGACTATAGGCTGAGTGAAGAGTCTGAGTCAAATCTGCTCTTTAACAGCAAAAAGAAATACAATTACAATCATCAATAACAATAATACATTTGGTAGATGCCCTTATCCCTTACAGGGAGCATTAACCTTTACAGTACAGAACAGAGAGGGCGGGCGGGGTGGACGTGTGTGGGAGTGAGCGGGGGCGGAGCACTTACCCGGGACCTCCTGCAGCAGCTCGTGGTGAGTCCCGCTGATGATCCTCACACCGTCCAGCTCCGGAACCAGAACCGACTCATCGTCCAGGTGGTACCTGCACGCCTGGTCAAGGACACTGACCAACACTGACCGGGGTCTCGTTTATGCAGAAACTACGGTGGTGACCGTACCGGGCTGGGTGAGAACCACAGATTTCCGAAGCCTAGTTTAACCTGCCTGTGAACGGAAACATGTGGTCCTCCCTAATATTTCAGTCAGCTTGCAGCGATAACTAAGGTGCACACACAACTACAGGGATAAATGTACAGTTGATGCTTATGTAGAACACACAGGCACACGCAACCAAGGATGCCTGATCTAACACAGCTAGCTCTGCGTGAGTTACACCCAATTTGCTTTGGGCAAACTAGAGGGGAGCTGGGGGAAATTTCACAGGACACCAAATATGGTCAGTGCACAGGGAATAATTTAATTCCAAGTAAGGTGATGTCAACCACAGCAGTGGGAAAAAAGATACTGGATGGTGTCTTTACACTCTCCTGCCACTAAGAGGTGCCGATCCCACATGATCACCACTGAGGGCTGTTGGCTCTTGGGTCTCCGACACCTAAAGACATGAAAGCCACCATAAAACAACTCCACTCAGCAGCTAACAGCATCTACCACAATTCTGGGCAGTTATTTCATAAATTAATTTCTGACAGCAATTCCTGCATTGTTTTCTCATGTCACATATCTGTCGTAACACTCCTGCACACACATACTTGCAAATGTAGACATACACTAGTTGTATATATACAACTAGATATACCAGCAAATATACACATGCACTGCTCACACACGCACGTACCAGACCATCTGTTTTGGTGGGGCCCTAACCTTGGTGTCCACCTCGCTGAGTTTCTCCTGTGAAAGCGAGGTTCATCAATGTCACTCACACCCCTACATTTTCTGAGCTTACTTACAATATCACAACACCCCCAGTACCACAGCTTACACATGCACAAGCAACTCATAAAGGCTTCTTGAAAAGGAGTCATCTCTAACCTAAGTGGGTCAGAGAGTTAGATCATCTTGATTTCTGTATCATGTATCATATATAATGTATCATGGACATTACCCACAACCCATCACTTCCAATAATAAGTAAGTAAGCTGCCGCTTTTAAAGCACTAAGGCTGAGCAGGAGACAGAAGCCACAACCTTCTGGGGCTTCACTGACCACAAGGCCACTTATGTTGTAAGTATGGTCTAAACCCCGACCCCCTACTCCAGCTCACCTTTAGATTGGCTGAGCCCATCCACACGTGGCCCGTGTCTGTGAAGAGGGCCAGGTACTTGTAGCTGAAGGACACTGCCATCTGGACAATGCTGCTGGCCTGGGGGGTGAGGCCTGGAGGGGTCTGGGACAGACACATATGTATATCTGTCATGATGAGACAGGCACAGAGGTCCTGACTCATGGCAATCATTTCAGACCTTGCGGCATTTACTGCAGAGACTTCAGGGTTCCCTGGTGTCTGGGTCTTCTCTGGCTACCTCAATCCACACTTTCAATCATCTCCCGACTAACCGTCTAAAATAAACCCTTCCTTAGTGGATCCCCTGCATAACCCACACTGGCCAGACACAAATTGATTCTGGTTGACATGAAGACACTGTAAAGCACTTTGATGTCCTTGCAAAGCACTATATCAATACAGTATGTCCCTATTGAGCCTCATGCAGACTGTAGCGAAGGGCGAGAGCAGTCACCCCACCCGGCCTTGAACCCGGGTCTACGGGATACCAAACATGCGACTTTGACCGCGATGCCAAAGAGCCAGGCTCGTTGGTATGGCAGTCAAAGCACATACTCAACCGTAGTGACGGCACTCCGTCACACAGACACATGGGCAACCACAGACAGGCAGCCAGGAGTGCAAGTGCAAACAGCATGCCACTGAAATGCTCAGTTTGCCCAACACAATAGAATCGTTCATTGTTCAGGCCTCACTGGGTTTTGCAATACAGCAGTAAAAAAATGACAGAGGAAAGATCAGGTTCCCATATAAATTCAAAACAGACAATTTACAATGAACTTCTGGAGAAATGTGTTGTACTTCACTGGCTCTTTCAAATAAAAAGTAATGGACAAAATAAACATGAACATGTTATGACAAAAGCCTTCCTCAGCATTCTAAGTGTGCTTTACTGTGTGGGACAGCCACCCATTTAGCCAGGTGATGTGTGGGTAAAATGTGTCTTCACACGTTCACAGTTCACAGCATATTTATTTGACTTCCCTATACTTTAGAAATGTGTCTTCATGTCGCTTCCTTGATTCCTCAGTGACAGCTATTGAAGCAACGAGGTAGAGATGTGAGGAGAAAATAAGGCAGTACCTAACACGGTGAGGCAAATGGAACACCCATGTTCAATTGACCTGAACTTTGCATGACATGGAAAATGGAACACATGGTTAATTGTACTACTTTGCTAACAAAGTATTTCATCCATAAAATGCAATATTGTTTAAAAAGCCAATCCAGGGTTTTTTTTCAGGAAAATTTAAAATATTATATCAACTCTTTATGAACTATTCAATGAAATATCCATCAGATGTGTGCAACTGTGGTTAAAATAGAAATTATTTACATTGTGATTTCACATAGGCTGCTTAAAAGAAAGATAGATAGTAGAAAGAAAGATAGTATTTCTGTAGGGACTGCTTCAGTTGTCACAACAAAAAAATGTAGGGAATGTGACATGTGTATTATGCTTTACACCACAGATCCTTGAAAAACCCTTCCACCTGAGGGTACATCAGTGCATTCTCTGCCAGAGGACACAATCATATGTCTCCTATAGATTTGTAACCATCCTGAAGACGGCAACCACTTACAGATTTCCAGGTGACGGATGATGAATGCATGTAGGAACTGAGGAAAGTAAGTAATTTAGCACTTTTGGGATGCAGCCCCAGTGTCAGTGTGAATGAGACCATAGATAGAATACATGCATTCACTATGCATTAGAAAATGTACTCCTTCCTCACCACTGCAGTACAAGCAGTGTTATCCAGGATGTAGAGATCTGCCCCGCTGGCCAGCAACACCTTGCTCTGTCTGTCCTGTGTAAGCACTGCCCAACATGATGGCGCCCCCTGTAGCCCTGGAGGAGTAATTTCAAAATATACCATCACAAAAGTGCATGTATTGGATTATACAAGGAACATGACACATGACACAAGGACACAACCAGACACACAAACACAGACAGACAGGCACACACAAAGAAAATACCTGGAACCTCTGGCAAGCGACGGAGCTTAAGGTCATCGATGTTCGTGGCCAGGGTAAACCGGAACGCTCCTGTGATTATGGCAATGCCTGTTCCATATGGTGAATGGAAAACCTTGGCTTCCAGCACATGGTTCTGCAGGACTTCCTGTAAGTGTGCATGGAGGCAGAGTGAGAGTTCCGCACAATGTACTAGCATGTGGCACCACAAACAGGTGAAGGTGTGTGTGTGTGTGAGTGTATGTATTTGTGAGTGTCTTTGCAGGTATGCAAATAATGTAATCATTCATGTGCAGATCCTGTGTGTGGATTGTGTATTTGTGTGTGGGAGTTACGGTATGTTGATGTGTATATGTGCATAGTGTGTACGTGGATGTGTCCATACATGCTTTTGTGTATTGTGACCTGTGGATCATGCATGTGTGTGTACAATGCAAGACACTGAAAGTGCTGTTTGTGCAGCGTGTGTAGTTGTGTGGATCATATGTGTGCAGGTATATGTGTGTGTGCAGATTGAGTTTATGCGTGTGTCTAGACTTTATATCCATGTACATGTGTGTGTGTATGGTCATGTACATTTGCAGTCTACATTGTGTCCTCACGTTGCCCATACTGAAGTGCCTCTTGAATTCTCCGAACAGGTCATAGATGAGGACAGTGCCATCCTCCTGGACACACAGCAAGTCGTCGCTCACAGTCCAACCCAGGTGCTTCACTGGTCCACTCTTCCACTGTGGACATATGTGTGCGCGCACACACGCACACACATATACACGCACACACACGCACGCGCACGCACACACACACACACACACACACACACAACCACACTTGTCAGACAGCAACAACCTGAGACAAACTATAATGACCACTCTGAACACATGCTAACCACCCCCAAACACCCACTACCCCCTCACAAGACAACCTGCTAAACCCCCCAGAGGCTAGGGCTACTCTACCCTGGTCCTGGAGGCCTGCAGAATCTGTTAGGTAACACTACCCTGGTCCTCCACCCTGGTATTTTTCCTCCCCAGCCCTTAGCATATGTATCCTGTCAGACAGCCTGTGCACTACCATGCAACTGCTTACCAAACCTGCATTCTTACAGCAGGACACAGCTTTAACATGTTACTTAACAATACACAACGTAAGCAATCAACGCAGGAAGGCTGAGTCTCTGCGCACCGGGAAGCTGGCCATTGAGACGCCAGAGGAGGAGTAGATCTCGAGCTGGGGCCGCGCACTGGGAGAGCGCCGCTGCGGCTCCTTCAGAAGTGCTACGGGAAAAGCACGATTATTAGCAGGACTGTGGCATCGCCTGGTTCTACCGACAATACGAAGTGTGTGAAGACAACCTACCCCGCCCCATCACTCACCGATCGGGCCTCCATACGGAGCTGCGGCGACCAGGCAATCTCTGAGCCCATCTCTCAAAGTCCACCCCATCTCGTACAGCTCAAACTTTCTATAAAACCGAAAATTACACCCTGACAAATACGTTCTCTACCACTGGCATTCAACAGTCGCACAGCTGCAGTTAACCCATACACTGAATTCGGTAACTTAGTTATGTTAGAACATCACCAACGGTTACGGAATGTCACTGAGGGAAGTCGTTAAAGCACGCCATGTCTGGAAACAACCGTCAGAAATGTGCATTACTGTAGTACAGAACCAATTCCTGTCGTTTGTGCTAGTAAATGGCAGCATGTGAAGCAAGCACGTCTCTCCCATGATGCACATCACTTAGGGTGTTAGCTTATTAGCTACATCGACCCACGAATCGAGAGCGAAATTTGTGAAATACTAACTGCAACATGCAACTACAAAACAAAGATGTGCACGCAGCGAGCCAGACTCCGAACAGTAAAAGTTGGCTGTATTATTAACTAGCTAGATACCGCGCTAAACCGCTCAAACGCAATGCAGCCTGCTAGCTAACGTTAGCTTAGCAGCTAGCTAGCTATACATGCAACTTCTTCTGAGCAACACTTAAAAAGCTTTTCCAAACCTGTAGAAAGCCTCCCCCAGCGGATTCCAGTTTGCAGTGACGAACGCCATATTCACCGCTGTTGATCTCTTTCATTCGAACGAATCGGGGTTTGGTGACAGCTCCAGTACCCCTATTGTTTTTGTCACCTGCTCCTCAGCTGACCGACCAGTGCCAATCCTTCCGCTTCCTCGTCACGATTTGGCTCTATAGCGACACCTTCCGTCGAACATAACACACTACAAGTCTTGAGTGGGCTCTGTAGGTCATCCTACTTTCTTCGTATGGAATGTTTGAAACATGCGAAGAGCATTTGGTTTATTTCTTGTATATGTGTATAGTTACGTGTGCACCTTTACTAGTCAAAAAAATTTACTTCGGGACCAAGGACCAAAGGACTGCAGAGCAAATTTTAGACCATATTCTCAGGCCAATGGTGCTTTGAAGTTTACCCCAAGGGCAATTTCTCAATGTTGGCGACTTAGATATTTTAAACTGAGGCACAAATTAAAGAACAGCTTTATTTGCAAACAATTCAGAAGAATGTGCAATTAAACAGAACACCATAAACACCCACCCTTCTATTTACAAATAGAAAATATTACTCAAATTTTAAACATTGCACGTTTGAAAAATTACATTTTTATTGAACAATGTATTCAGTTGTAGGCTACATTTTCAGGAAATTATTCAGGATACCTATGACTGATATTAATTAATATGTGTATAGTAGAGTTGGGACCGATCCGATCCAATATCGGTATCGGGTGCCGATACTGACGTAATTCACTCATCGGATATGGCAGTGTTTCCTAACCCTCTCCTGGAGGACCCCTTGTCCTGCATGTTTTAGATCTCTCCCTGCTCCAACACGGCTAATTTAAACGATCAGTTTGTTATTAAGCAGCCTCAGGAGTTCATAACGAGTTGATCATTTGAATCCGCTGTGTTGGAGCAGGGAGAGATCTAAAACATGCAGGACAAGGGGTCCTCCAGGAGAGGGTTGGGAAACACTGACGTAGGCTACAGGCGGAGCGCTGGACCATTAGTCCGCAACAGAGTGAGCTAGTAACGTTAACAGTTGGCTATCAACTCAACATGTCCTTAGTTTGGAGATATTTTGGTAATGAATGATAATAATAATATTCAAGAAAAAAGAGCTCTGGTATCGGTATCGGCAGATATCAAAATTCAGGTATCGGAATTGGATCGGAAACTGAAAAAAAGTGGATCGGTGCATCTCTAGGTTATAGTAGTAGTGCTGATGTGTAACACATGTTCACATCAAACCGTTGTGCAGTTAAGAGGACATTTATAAATCTATTTTTATCAGAGCTAGACTTTTGATAATTCATCATTTATAATTGATGATGGATTATGCCAGCAGAGTTTGTGAGTAAGACTATCATTTGTCTATCATTCAAGACATAGGACCTTATTCTAAATAAACCTGCTCGTGGTCTCCATAATCATTGACTATTCTCTTTAAATGGATGAAGCACAAAATAATAGATAACAAAATTAAATAACAAAACAAATTTGCCATCAACATCAGAGATTTTCTAGTTTGAGGGTGTGGCCAGTTTTTTGATGAAAGGCTAAACATCATTGCAAAGTTGATTGGGAAGAATCTGCAAGATGAAACCACCTACCAAGACAATGTTTATTTAAAAAAGAACCAGTACCGTTCAATTTTGCCAGCCATTTCCCCTCTAGCGCTAAAATGTTGTTACTGTGTCTTGTACACTTGATGAGCACTTCCTCTACTTACTTCCAAAATCAAAACCTGACCTTGTCAGGGAAATTGTTTTCCAGTTTTAAAAAAAGAGTCTTTATTGCAGTAGATGACTATACCAAAATATGATCAAAATATAGGAAACACATACCAATGTTTGCAAAAAGATATGTAGCTTTAAGTATTCCTGAAACACACAGACACACACACAGGCAGACATGCACACACACTCTCTCTCTCTCTCTCTCTCTCTCTCTCTCTCTCACACACACACACACACACACACACACACACACACACACACACACACACACACATTTTCATAAATAATAAATAAACCCAACCATTCATTCAACAAAACAGTTTAAGGGAAACAAATGCATTTTTTGACAATTGCATTCAGAAAAACAAAGGAATTTCAGGCCTGGAGACCAAAAATACATCTTTTCCCACCTGAGAATTCCTTGACTGATGCTGCCGATTGGAATATGAAAGCATAAACAATTTGGGGCTAATGATAAAAGGTCCTTCGGAAACAAGATGTGCCTTACATCTTGTGAACTTGAGTAATGTCGCTCACAACACTACAAACTACATCCTACAAAGAAGTTTCTGATTCTGCCAACTGAAGCTTATGGAATGTTTTTTTTTTTTTTTAATCAAGCAAATTTGTTTTAAATTGGCCAAAAGACAGTGTTCCAGGCGCACAGAGACCAGTGGTTTGGTGAATTATAATAATCTACCCTTTAATACCTCTGACGCTAACTGCAAACTCAAATCCTAGAAGTACAAATATATTCCCATTTTCATTCAAACCAGCTGCACTAGTTTGTCCCTGTAGTGAATACATTTAATACATTCACCGCTATGCTGTTTCAGTGTAGGGTAAAAACACAGTCTATAGCTCTGATTTACCACAGTTATAAATGTCAATGACTGAAAAGAGTGCTTGGCTAATGAAATACTTAATAGCAGAGATTGGAGTGAAAAGTAGTGTGCACCTGGTTGTGCAGGAATTTATTTTGACAGTCCAGCTGTGTGGTGACTCTTTGGGTGTACCTTTGACCTTTGAACTTCAACAAAAATTCTGGAGATCACATCAACCCTAGCAAGGAGCATTCCTTCCTCATTCATATAGAGATCTATGTATGTTTATAACTGACTCTTATCATTCACTTTCCAGCCTTCATGGGGATGAACTGCAGACTGTAGGCCAGCTTGTGTCAAACCCTGTGCAGTCTTTAATGTTCTTCACCTGCACTCTTTTGTTGATAGCATCTCCTTTACTAAGGGAAAGATCAATAGGACAGCTCTCGCAACGAACAACTGCTGTTAAAAAGGTTGAGGCTTAGCGTCTGATCCATGAATGAAGTTCTTGACTTTCTTTGGTGAATATCACATACATTTCCTTCTTCTAGTTTGTTTTCTTCAGTCCGGGTATAGTCAGCTCATACCTACAGAGACAAACAGAAGAGTGAGGAACCACTTAGATTTAAATATGAGGCAATTCCTGAAGTGTCCAGCAGGTGGAAATATTATGCTGGTTTTTGTTCAATCGGCACTGTTTTGTTTCCTTTTTACCTGGAGCATACAATGGCATTTAGATAAGGCTGTTTTTCATATTTCCTCATATGGTATCAGCTCACCTGCATGCTTTCTTCACCAGTGTAAAGTTTCCACATATGAGGAAATGAATTAAACCAGGACAGATCACATTGTCTCATGTGAATAAAAATCTTTGTTCATTCTCAGTCCTGCCTTTTAAGTGAGGCCAGTGGGCTAAGATGAAGGTCTATTTGCTCTCTGCACTAAATACCACCATGTCACTGGCTCCTGTTTAATATTGTATATGCTCTGTACAATGTAGACCAGATCTGTTTGTTAGTCTAATGATGCACCCAGTTCAGTCTGGTTTGGCAGGAACATCTTGGCTCATGAATGCTAAGCCGGATGCTAGAAGGGTGGGCGGTGGGGTGCAGAGAATGTAGGGGAATACAATCTGTTGTGGCACAGACAACTTCCTTTGAGATAAACAGGGACAAATGTTAGGGGGAGGTGATGTGCTGTGTGAGAATGACTTTTTCAGTGCAACTCACCATTCTGTAAAGCCTTTGACCAGATCCAGTCCAGATAAATCAACCAGTACCTACAGCGAGAAGAATAGAAAACAGCTCATGAGTTTAGGGGTTACTGGAACCCAAACCATAGCAATGGTGACAAAATTCCCATTATGCGCCTTCCATAAGCAATGCCGTGGAAAGACATAATTTTGTATGATTCTATATCTGTGGTGACGGAGCTCTTATACTTACACTATGCTGAGGATTAACACAGTGACATTTTTTAAAGAATGTTTTTCATTTTCATTTTCTAGAATTCTTAAATTGATGCCATCACAACAGTCTTTATTGCCAACATTGCTATTACTGATACCATTCCAATGTCCTTCCGTTCCCGTGTGTGGAACATTCTGTTGTTCTTGACTGAAACGTCCAACTTCCTGGTCTTTGCCTCTTCCAGGGACACAGAAAATTCAAACCTGAGAGAGAGATTAGTGTTTGATAAAGACATTTAAAAAAAAGAGGTTGACGTTCCCCCTAGTGACAACTCTTACTTCTCATTGAAGACGGGATCCACTGTCTTCTTCTTTACTTGTGTTCTCATCCTGTGCTTCCAGGACTGATCTGGGAGCAGGTATAGTCGGACATAGGCATCTGAGCCATTCTCACTACAGGGAAACAAGTTTCTATAGAGGAATAAAACATATTTTAGTAGTCTCCAAGACAACAAACAAGTTTGCATTAGTTTTAATGAAGTTATTTGAAATAGATGTTAGGACTCTGAACAACTGACTAGAAAGCGGAACGGTTAAAATTCTTCTGATTGAGACTGCGTAAGAGATAATAATTCACTGTGCAGGTCTAATGCTGGCAAAAGCAGAAGGAGAATGAGATTTTGAAACAGATGGACTGATAAGCAGAGGACTTAAGTCTACACTTAGGAGACTTGGGTGAGAAGGATAAAATAACATTGAACATGAAAAGGAGTTTAATGGAGCAGGTCATTTACATTATGCTAACCATGATTACAGTTATAAACATAAGGAATCAAATCTGAACATGGAGATGTGAAATGTACACTTTTACAAATTCTGCAAGAATACTAAAAGCAGAAGACTCTTGAAGAGTATCCCGGACAAGAAATTGGGCAGGAATCTAGAGTGGCCAACAGGTTTTAAGAAGAAACAGACAGGAATGGTGATTCAAGAGGTGACAGGTGACGTTATCAGAGTGGGATGAACGTTTAAGATAAAGATGGTTAGAACACACCCAGGAGGAGATTTCCAAAAGATACAATGAAATCATGGAAACCTGAGGATTAAAAAGTGGAAGAGAGAGAAGTATCTTATCAACAGCATTAAAATGTGATTGAAGAAGCCATAGTAAAGGATGAGAGAACCCTGGAATCAGAAGTAAAGAGAACTGAAGAAGACCAAGAACACAGCCTTGCAGTACTACAGTAGAGACTGATGGTCATTGTTAAAAAATATATTCACAGTTTTATCTTGATTAGTTTATTAAACAATTAAATTGCAAAGTTATATTAGGAGATACATTTGTTTCTCAATTTGTTTCTGAAGAACATTAGCACTTCGAAAATAAGGAGATATACTAAAAGAGATAAGGTTTGGGTTGCAGAAAATAGCTAAGCAGTTAGCTTAGCTAGCTTTTTCAAGTGAATGTGCACAAAGGCCTGGGGTGGCAGACTCACCTGCAGGAGTCAACAAGAACGATTAACCGATTCTTAAGGGTGGCATATCGCACTGTCAGCCGTATCTCCCCAAAGCTCCCCTGGTGGTTCATAATGGCCCTGGGTTCAACACACACACAAATAGATGTCAACACAGCTTGTTGATAACACTCTCCCTAAACAGCTAATACATAAAAACATTGACATACTAGTTGTGAGAATCCTTGTTGCCAAAAATACAGTTCTTATTGAGGCATACTTTGTGTAGTGCAGCAAGTACATGCAGCGAGTTGATTAATGTAGGGGAGCACGGGGCACAACCTAACACGGGGCAAAATTTAACACAGACTTTTTATGTTGTTATACAAGGTCAAGCAGTGTGTGCTTCTGGCCACATTACCACATTTCCTAGCCAGGGTCTCCCATGAAAATACAGAAAGACTTGTCAGCATTTTGAAGAAATCTGTGCCAAAGAGTGTTTTCAGGGCATATAAATAATTTTTTTCATCACAAGTGTTTTTCAGTTACTGAGCTGTGTGTGTAAATCACAAAATCCGAGCTTATATTACTTTAATCACCATCTTGTTGCCTACAACGTAGCACCGTTTTGAAACATGTGACGAGCTCACAGCAAGTGCTAGCTAGGCTTAAGTACAGCCTCCCTACTGCGGGGTTAGTTGTTACATGGCGTTACAACTAAGCCACCTTTCGTAAAAAATGACAAGAAGTTATTTCTCTCTCATATAAAATAAAAACAACTAATTTCATGGATTTTTTTTATTCACAAAATGAGACATTGAATGAGAAAAACAGATAGGGGAGTCTTATGTCAGTAATCATATATAATTTGATGTTTGTGTGTGTGTCGATTGATCTATCTGTCTGTCATATAGATAGATAATATATAATGCAGTATGGTTGGAAAATATATTTGTTTCATACCGTATAGAATTATATTGAATTAACTTTGTTTGCACTAATTTATCAGACTTTTCTAGCAAGTGTTACAACTAGCCCTCTGTCTGTTACAATCAACCCCACCCATGGGGTAAGTTGTAACATTGCACTTCCCGTCATTTTCGGTGGAATTGTACATGAACGGTAGGTGCTAGAAACAAAGTTCAAGTGTTCATCTGTAGCAGAGATGTATATGTTGCTTGTATAAAAACATGATTATTCCAACTTCAATATTTTTAAAATTATTTCGCAAAAACCAAAATGTGTTAGGTTGTGCCCTGCGCTCCCCTACTCTTGTTTAGACCACCAGGTCCATTACTCGGTAGCAACCCCTAGTGGCCCAAGAGTCAATGTGCAACTTACTCTGGAAAGGGGGCGCCCTCGGTCAGGTCGAAGCGTGACGAGGCAATGGAATTCTCAGAGAGCAGGCTGTGCGAGTCGTACCGGCGGAGGTCTCTCAAGGACGGAGTCCCGGGAACCGGGGACCTCCTCTCAAAGGATCCACTGGGGTGGAGGGATGCCCGGCCGTGGGAGCGGTATTCTGTATACAGCCCGTTGATGGAGCTACCATGGGAGGCGGCTTGCGGGGGCTCGATGGACAGGGCCTCAGTGGGCAGAGTTTGAGGCGTGGGGAAGGGGGAAATGGAAGCAGCGGGGGAGGGTCTAGGCTCAGACACTCCCTGGTCCTGGTGCCTTATATGGGGCTGGGACTGTACTTGAGGCTGAGGCTGGATTTGGGGCTGGGGTGGAGGCTGGGATTGAGGTTGGGAATGAGACTGGGATTGAGGCTGGAACTGAGGCTGGGATTGAGGCTGGGACTGGGGCTGGGACTGGGACTGGGAATGGGGCTGGGACTGGGCTCGAGTCTGAAGGGGTGGTTTGGAGACCATTGGCTTCAGCTCTGGCTTCTCCAGCTTCAGGATCTGGCAAAAGCAGAGCGGCAAAGGGACACCATCAAACACACGCCAACGGTCCTCTTGACCCAGCCACACAGCACCTCCTCCTAAATAACTTTCCAGAGAAAGAATGGCACACACTTCACAGCTCTGATAACCAGTTTGTTTCAGTGTAATTTCTGCTTTGTGTTTCCACTTTTTGTTTCTATGCAATGAGTTGCTGTGAGATGCTGTGTAACCACATTTTACCTTATCATTGTCCCTATCATTACCCCTGCCTGAAAGTTACTTGGAAGTTGAGTCATATTTCTTTACAGCTCAATTTAATGTAAAGTGCAACTGAAATATGAGCCAGTTTCCAAGTAACACAGCAATTTGGAACAATGCTGTAACAATAATACATTATCGGTGAGGGGGAAGTCACGGTCTGTAGATTTCATCTGCCAACACTGGGAATGTTTTGATGGCTTTCAGTGATCAAACTCCATGATGACAGCAGCAAGTTCCTATCCGGACTGATCTGATCAACACCATAAGGTGTACTTGTAATCTTCAGTCCATTCCATTTTATAGAATACTATTAAGACACAGTAACAACAGGCCAATGTCACTCTCAGAGCTCTGTTTACTTGACTGGTATTATGTGACTGGGGTGTTGCCATTTTGATAGTAGACAAGAGCCCAAATATGAAGAACAAACAAGCCAAAAAGAGTTTGACTTGGAGGGACTTGACTCAATTTCATGCTGTTGGTGTTGGGAATGAAGACAAACAGTGCTGTGTGTTCTACAAACACAGCATGTACTCTGCCCTGCACATGTGTCCTCCAGTGCTCTGCAAGCCATCCTGGATACTCAGAAAGGAATAGAGTTGATGTACATTTACAGACACAGAGGAGACAATGATGAGAGAGTGAGTCATCACAAAACACATCATGGCTGGAGCTCACCATTGCCTGCTTGAGCGAATTGTTTGTACTAATACAATGATTGGTTCATATCCTTTAGCCGCCGGTAACCCGTGATAGTTGCACCTGTATTGGGGCTAATGCAGCCCCACTCTTGCATTACTAAGCAGGGGCAGTCTGGCTCTCTCACCCTGAGGGTGGTCTTCATCTTGATCTGGCTGTTGGCGCCGGAGCGCTCTAGCAGGAAGCGCTGATCCAGGGTCAGGTCTGAGGCTTGAAGAAGGCGTGTAAGCGGCAGAGAGAGCGTGCCCAAAAGGGTCTTCTTCTCATGCTCCTTAATCTGGAGGAATGAGCAGAAATTCAGACCCAGTGAGGAGTGGACTTAAACACAGTGAGTGCTTACACAAAATGAGTACTGGACCTACACAGCAAGTACTTACACACAATGAATACTGGACTTGCATAGCAAGTTCTGGATTTAAACACAATGAGTACCGGACTTACACACAATGACACACTGGACACACAGTGAGAGTGGACTGGTCCGGCAGGAGCTGTTGTTGAATTATTGCTTGATAGGCTAGAACCACAGTTTTGAATTTTATGCAAGCCATAATAATTAGGGACAGCACAGTATTTTGGTTGGTTGTAGATCATTTGAGTTGCTGCATTCTGAATCAGCTGGAGAGGCCTTTTGGAGCATGCCTAGAGGCCAGACAGAAGAGAATTGCAGCAGTCCACTCTAGAAAGCATGATGGCCTGGACGAGGGGTTCTGCTGTGTTGGTAGTAAGACACACTCGTATTTTTAGAAGTAAAACAGCAGAAATCTGCAGCTCTGTGTCACTGCTGCTGTATTAGAAGGACAGGTTAGTACCTGTCACCACCGCCAGTTTCTTGACAGTCTGGTATGCTGACACAATCAGACTATCAAGGGTAAAGGAAAAGGTCATACAATGGTGCGGACTCAGCTGGCATGGAGCACAGCTCAGCTTGGGAGAGATTGAGCTTGAGATGTTTACTGATCATCCAATTAGAAACATCATTAAGGCATGTCTTGATGCGTGAGGCAATATGGTCTCTGGTAGGTGGAAACAGGAGAGGGAGTTGTGTATCATTTGCATACCAATAGTGAGAGAAGCCATGCGAGGGGATAACCAAACTTAGAGATTTGGCACGACTTACACACAATAAGTATTTGACTAACACAATGAATACTGGACTTAAACAAAATGTGTACTAGATTTACATGTCATGAGCACTAGACTGACACACACACAGCACTGGCTTTACACACTAGACACCTAAGGTAGCACAGACCACTATGTGGATAAACAAGACAATGATCTGCTCCAAGACAACTGGATGCATTTCCTCAGCACTAAGTTCAGCAACACTGAAGTGCCTTGTGTAGGATGAAACAGTCAGTTGTTCTGACTAATAAAGATGATTTTATCTGGCAGAGAGTACCTGAAATTTGATTAACTACTTCAGTTACTTTGAGTTTTGAGTATTGATTGTATTGGGCTGCAGATTTGACTTTCCAATCCTGGACCTCAGTGAGCCAGCGAGGTAGTACCTTGATCCAATTACAGTCCCTTAGAGGCCACTGTAATGGCTAAACACATCTTTAATGTTGAAGAAACATTAAAAAAATCAACTTCATCCACCAAAAGGATAGCACTGCTGACTATATTTAAAGATGGTATGTTGCAGGACCATGAATGTCTGTGTTGGGAAAATTGCATTGCTAATCTCACAAAGCAAAGGAGCTGTACCCAAGCGCCTTACACGCCACAAACATCAGATTTGCATCCCTGGTTGCTGTGTTGTAATTTTCTCATCATTGTTTGGCTGGGTGGAGCAGGGGTTTGACCACAACACAGCCAGCGCTGCTAGGCAAACACTCCGCACAAGGACCACAGTGCAGGGCACTTCTAACCTGGGCACTCCCACGACCTGCACGCCCTCTTATCTGTATTATAGCCCTGAGCTACAGACCTTAGAACTTAGAACCTTAGAACCAATAGGTGTTAGGCTCATTCTGCAATTTTCAGACACCGTTCTAGTAAAAGGAATGCTTGGATTGGTTCTATATCCAAATCATTGGTCGAATGATAAGGTCACTTACATGAATATGCCCACTAATGAGCACTCAGGGGCATGTTATGGTTGTTTTTGTCAAGAAGCAGCCATTTATTCTCACCTCCAAGAGAACACCCGCAGTGACAATGAAGCTTCTACAGTCCATGCCAACAACCAGGTGCTTATTTGATATAAAACCTGCAGGGATGTTAACCCCTAAAATGCTAGTGCAATAGAGGAAAAAGCTTGTTATGCAGAGTCCAGTGTTTGTGGGAAGGTGGCATCTGAGATCATGGGAAATAGTACAATGATATTACAATGATAGATTTGTACCCCATCAAGTTCCAGTGGCTACACACATGGAGGCGCCTATGGTGGGTGAGGGTGGAGGTTATTGATGGGTTATGACAGCATTAACAACTTTGTCACCAGTTTTGGTAGAAAGACCCCGGACGAACTTTTCAGGTTTCTTGGAGATACCTGTCACGTCTTCTTACTGTGTGTGTATATATATATATGTACACGTACATATATATATTTATAATTGTTTATATTTATATGTATTTTTTACCTTTGCATTACCCTCATGATGGGTTTTTTGGTTTGATAGGTGTGATTTGGCAAGTTAAAAACCCTGGCAGTGATCGTAAAATGTGATCCCTGAAGGGCAGGTCCCACCTCTGCTAATCTCCCATTCCCAGCACTGCCTGCATGCCTAAGGACAGGGGACGACACCACAGCACGATACCTGAACATTCAGCTGCTCGTTCATGATGCTGTGTACGAAGAACGTGAAACACTCCTCCCAGATTGGATCCTTGGATGCATACACAACCTTCCGGGAACCAAGGACAGACCAGATTTTAAAATCAGGTGGCTTTAGTAGTTTTAGATGCAAAGTGACATTGAGAATACTTTCACGTGAACTTAATAGCACCACCTTCACTTTCACCAAAACACTACTGAATGACAATGTGAGACTATTCTACAATAACTCTGTGATAACTGCAACAATGAGGAAACTGAGAGTCCACACACCTTGCTCTTCTGAGTCTGTTTGTCGATGGAAAATTCCACATAGGAATTGGGGTTGGCATTTCTCCTTGTGAGCTACAAAGAAAGAACCAAACAGTGGAGTCAGTTTTTTGCAAGCAAGCAGAGTAACAGGGGAGTATAATGGTTCTTTGTTCGATACCTATAGGAACTTAGCAATGAAATGGCTGGATATTGATAAATTAGCACAAGCAAAAGGAAAAAAAATACATTAAAACATACTGCCATCACTGCTTTGCCTGTTCAAACCATGTGAAAGAGAGAAACTAAAACAACAAAGTACTCTTCTGCTATAAAAAGAAACCATATATTATAATCAATGATCCTACTGTAGTCAAAAGGCAAACTTATAACAAACTGTGCATACAATGTATGTGCCTGTATCATACCAACGTATATTAAAGGTCCACACACCTGTTGTGTGACTTACTGAATGGATTTTAAAAGGTAACAGATAATACTAGTAACTAATAATATTAATCATAATAAATGATAATGTTATTTCTGTCTCTATACACAGATATGGTAACAAAACAGTATACTGGCATTTAAACCAGAATATAGAATTTTAAAACACTCAATATCACTTTCCCACATTTGCAAGTGTTTTCAATGAACCACTGTTGACAGGTTAAGATATGGAGTACACGTTTGCCAATGATTTATGCTGCTGTTTTGTTTGATTCCAAGCTTTCATTATTTAAGGGAACATACCAAAGAAACACTAGAACAGGGAGTACTTTCACAAAAGCAGGAATGTACCATAAAAGCAGGAATGTACTATAATTTATTTGCTCGGCAGAAATCCTTACCTTACATAGCTTACATTTTTCTGTTTTTTTCTCCATGTTAAGATCCTTGCCAAAGAGCAAGACAACAATGCTCAGATTGGGCATTTAACCAGCACACCTCTGGGCGCAAGCCAATTTCCCGAACTATTACGTTATACTTTGAGGACCACTGAAGGATACTAAGACAGTCCCTTGGTTAGACCAACACCTCCGTGAGGCATTTGTCTGGGTTACCAAACAAATGGAATGGTCTATCATACAATGCAGTGTTAACATACGGCCAGCAGGGGGGAGCACAGTGTGTAAGGTGACACAGGTGAGAGAGCATCTGCTGATGAGTCACAGAGAACTGACATGGAATCCAGGGACACACACCCTGCTGTAGTGAGATTCCTGCCCCCCGCACTTTCAAGCTTGCAGAACTGGCCTAACAAGAAAAACCTTAGCCTTGCTTAGCCTCAGTCTATAGCTGCGTGTCAGGCCTGCTACATTCAGCCAGGCCTAGACACATGAAAACCATATGCTCAACTGAGATAAGTATGCATGGGTGGCAGGGAGGAGCCTGGCTGTTCCAGGGGTAAATCATCTGCTGCTTATATTATCAGATCAGAGCATAGTTGTCATTAGCCCTCTTGTTCCTTTCAATGTGAACATGTAGTGGTCAAGGAATGGGATTCGTAGCATAAATGTTGCTGGTTTGAGCCCCAGATGAACCACTGCTGCAATACCCTTAGACAAGGCATTTAACCAAGTTTGCCTGAGTAAATACAAAAAAAATAATCTGCATAAATGGATAATATAAACTAAGCTATATAATTCACTCTGGATAAAAGTGTGCGCTAAGCAAAAGTAATATAAAAATATAGCTGCAAGCAGCAATGAAGGGGCCAAGCACCACACGGCCACAAGGTAGATAACTAATCAGAACAACCCATGAACAAGACACCAGTCCATCACAGGGTGAACAGACACATTGACACACACTCATACACTCACACTAAACGGTTCAAAAGTCATAAGCAAGACTGACCCCAAATTTGGTGCCTGGATACCTTGGACTGTGCTCTATGAGGGTGCCAGATTCCACCAAAATCCACCTAGGGATTCTATGGCCTGCCATAGAAAACCATTGAAAAAACAATAGTACCAAGATGGCTGAAAAACAAAATGGCCGACACAGAGTGTTCATAATTTCCCAGATAGGGTCCTTTGCTGTGATGATGCACAAGAAATTTGGCTGAAACATCTGCTTTGGTTCCAAAGTGATAGGCATTTGATTTTTTTTCTCTGTTTTTCTGGTATAGCGCCCCATGTGGCCAAATTTCATGAAACTTGGTGGGTACCCAATATTCCCCCTGGCAATAAAGTATACCAAGTTTTGCATGATTCCAACCAAGCACTCCTGACATGGCTCACTTCCTGTTTTGGTGTCTTCACCATGGAATTTCATTGGACGACAGCGGCCATATCGTTTGCCCTAGCAAAATTCTTTGAATAACTTTTTGTCAGAACCCTCTGTAGATGATAAGTACCAAATTTGGTGGTGGTAGGGATCAATGGTCTAGGACTAGTTCGCAAAAGTAGGTTTTTTGAAAAATTCAAAATGGCGGAAAATCCAATATGACGGACTTTAATGGCAATGGGTGTATTTGAATCGCCATGACCCAAGAATTCAGGGGGAAAAAGATCACAACCCTAGGACAAACAGTTCAAAAGTTATAAGCAAAAATGTACCTTGAAATTTGGCCTGTTGGTGGCACTAGAGATGGATGGATTGACCCCAAATTTGATGCCTGGATACTTTGGACTGTCCTCTATCAATGTGCCAAATTTCATAAAAATCCACCAAGGGGTTCTATGGGCTGCCATAGACTCCTATTGCAGAAAGTATAATAATAATAGTGAAAAATTCTAACAATTACAATTACCTTCGGTGCTTGGCCCCTAATAATGTAGTTGCTGATGGCAACAGGACATTGGGCTACATTGCTAACATCCTATTCAAACAGCAAGCTCAGTGCTTCCTCCTGTTGCATCTCTCCTTACCCTGGCTTCTTTGGAGGCCTTGCCAGTCTTCTCATTATGGCTGAATTCGGTGTGGTCTTTCTGCAATGGACACAGATTGGATTCAACCAGGCATGTCTACACGCCACAATCAACACAATACAATTACCGCCAGTGGGGACAACAGCTTTCTACCAGACTTCCAGTATGACTGATAATTCCATTATTATTACACTACAAAATTGCTCAGAGGCATAACAGGAACAACATGATAACGATGATAATGGTCCAGTGAAAGATGCTAATCAGGATACAAATGATAGCGCTGTAAGATTCTATAGCTGATACAGTGACGAAGATGATGTCACAATGACGTTAGCAGCGTCAGTGTACTCACTGGCAGGTTGGAGGCGCAGTCCAGGTAGACAGCGAGCATCGCACATGCAAGGCCACCTGGGGTCTGCAAAAAAAAAACAAAAACGTGGGGGTGGAGGGCGGGTGGGGGTGGTTAACTATGCACTGCAATGGTGCATTATCAGGGTTTCAAACACAGCGACAGGGGCAGACAGGTCTCCAGGTCCTGGCAGCATCCGGGTTCCTGCCGAGTGCAGACTGTTCCATTTTCAGCTCATTTCACCTGTTTTTTCCACTGAAAACAAATGACCCATTTTTCCACGTGGTTCAGGGAGTCTGCATTGGTGATGAACGACTCACGTGATCTTAGAAATGTTGCATGGTGACTTTGGGTGCTGGGCTGTCTTAGGCGTTGTCCTATGAAGCCATTAGCCGCCTGCCCTGCTCTGCCATAGACTGGATTTTCTGAATCAAACTGTGTCCTACCACTCTAAACTAGACCGAAGTGGCCCAGGAAATAATATCAGATCTCTATGAAATCAGTGCATATATATATATATACACACACACACACACACACACATATATATAATGATTTCTACCACTTTCAGAGAGAGAGAAGAGAGAGAGAAGTATTAAAAAAATGATTTCTCAGATTTCTCAGAATTGCCTGCTAAAGTGTACGACTGTGGAGCATTAGTCATTTGAAAAACACAAATGGGACGTGTAGGAACCCAGCCTTGTTGAACTGGAGTAGCCAGCTTGTGTGGTGTGAAGTGTTCTGTGAAACCACAGAACACCTGTCTCATGACAGAACAGTGTGAGTGTGTTGTATACTTACAAAGAAGAACAAGCAAATAAACAAGCAAGCCTGTTTAGTGTGAGAGAGCCAGTAGTGTAAAGCACAGCGTGAATGCTCAGAGTAAGAACGTAGGGTGTGCGTGCGTGCGTGTGTGTGTGTGTGTGTGTGTGTGTCTGGGGGGCCTACCTCTACCAGCTCACTCTGGTCCATTTGCAGAGACATCCACTGCAGGTTCAGGTGCACTTTGCCGCTGTCCGCCTCCTCCAGGGTGAACCACTGCAGAGGAGAAAACAGGATGAAGCAGCCCTTTCACACGTGCTCCCGGCTGCTGCCACAGCCTGCTCTCCTCAGCTACATTTACATTACATTTACATTAACCACTTACCACACTCTTATGCAGAACTACAAAAGTGCATACAAAAAGGCTAGGCTAAGAGCAGAGACCAATACCAAATCATCAGTGTCACACCATTTGTAGGAGATATTACATAACATACAGCAGTCTGCTAAGTGCCATGGTAGGGGCATAAGGATATAGAGATTTTATTTTGGAAATATTTGAGCAGCCAAGTCTACAGTTTGCAGTGGTAAAATTGACAGATTCGGCTCTCCTGACTGTTTTGGGGAACTCATTCCAACACTGGGGGCCAGAGTAGAGAAGAGATGTGACTGAGAAGATGGACCCTTTCAGGAAGGGTTGGAAAGGTGAACAGAGGTTCAAGAGCAGAATGGCTGGGATGTAAGTTTTGGTAATAGACTGAAGGTAATCTCCAGTCACCTCAAGACCCATCTGGACAGGAATCAGCGGTAATGAAGCGGTAAAATCATCCCACTATTATGTCAGCGGTTTAGATAATGCACCGCAAGGACATGGGTTTAAGCCCTATGCGGGATACTGCTGTATCCCTGTTATTCTACCAAAGAATGTTATTCTACCAAAACTGTAGAAGTAAAACAGATTATGCAAACAGCTTATGCTCTGTGTAGTATCCAAGGCTGTTGGTGTTGTGATGCGTCGTGGATAAGGGTGTCCACTATGCAAATTATTGCCACGCAACAAAAGTGCCAACAGTGTTAACGACAGAACAATCACTATGTCAGCAAAAATCACAAACGCCAGCAACTACAGCATGATAAGCAGCAGAACGACAATAAAACACCAGTACCAAAACCAACAACATCAACATCAAAAATAACATTAGCCCATATCAGCAGCAACATCAACAGTAGCACAATCAAGAGCAGCAACAACAATAACACCACAAACATTGCTATGATCATGAGCAGCTGGAATGCCAGCTGACCCTGTTCCATTGCTGCAGTCCCAGGCAGTCTCCAGCTGATCCCTTTGTGTGTTTCAGCTTCTCATGAAGGAAGGCCATATACACCATATACAACTGTGTCTCTCAGTTCTGTGGCCTGTAATATGGTTTTCTCACCTCATCTAAAACATGCTTCTTCTTTACGTCTCCAAAGTCCAGACTTATCCTAGGGGAAGAGATAAAAAAAACCCAGTGGTTCCAGTGAAGTCCTACAGCTTCTCTACCACAAAATGCCAACCTTCAATAACAAATTCCCACATTGTGTAAAAATATATGTAGAAGTTAGCGGATTTACTCTGTTGTGATTGTGTGTTTTACAACCATTCTAGTAATGGTTGTTTGTGTGTTTTTCTTGCAATTGAACTAAACTGACTTACCTTTAGGTAATGGGAATTTCCCATGCATGTGACCCCAAATGACCTTACCTGCCCCCAGGTGACCTTACCTGCCAAGGAAGTCATCCTTGTCCGTGTCCTGATCATACAATTCTACCTCCAGCTCCTGCCCAGGGGCCTCATGAATGACAAACTGCAAAAGACAGACCAACAGCTCAACAGCCCCAACTAGAGACACCACTGTGGAAATACCTCTACAGTCACACTTTCCAAAATGTCAACAGGTGACACAGAGCCTGCTCCATGCAAAGACTCAGCATAAAGATTTCTTCCATACAATGTTAATGTCCACATACTATTCAGGTATAGTCACAGACATAGTCAGATATAATTATAATTATAAGTTAGTGACTATATCATTGCAATCAACAATGACATAGGCTAAGTTCCTGTGATTAGCCGTACCTCATACACCTCATTCCAGCGGGGGTCTAGGTTCTGCTTGATGGTCTTGCTGCGGAACTGGCTGTTGCCCACCCTCAGGATGGCATAGGGGTCTGACTTGCCCTTCACTATGCCCATCATGTAGGTGTCCTTAGCCATCAGGTCCTGCGCTTCCACAAGGTGCACCCTCACCACACCCTGAAACCCACCACAACCAACATGTTAAGCCTGGAACCCACTGCAACCCATGACATGTTAACCCCAAAACCCACCGCAACACCCAACATGTTAACCCTGAAATACACTGCAACCTCCAACATGTCATCCTTGAAACCCGCAATGACCCTGCAATAGGATACCCCTGAAACCCATCACAACCCCCAACATCTTACCCCTGAAACCCATCACAACCTTCAACAAGTTACCCCTGAAACCCAGAATGACTCCCAATATATTACCCCTGATACAAGTTACCCTGAAACCCAACACAACCCGCAATACCTCAACCACCCCTCCATCAGAGACAAAATGAAGGCATCGCCGGCGGTGCAGGTACTGTGCTGGGGCGTAATACTCACGCGGGGCAGTGGGAACCTCATTTGGTCCACCTTCACCTGGTCTATCAAAGGTATGCACATGCGGTTGGGCAGCACCATGATGGAAGCAATGATGTCCATGATGGCCGACTCTGAGAGGTGACTGAGGGGGAGATGGGGGTCACAGCCAATGTTAACATTCAATCACATGGGTCATTAGTGATTTATTTAGTGAACTGACAGATACTCTCATTTACAAGCCTTCATTTGTGCATATTCTGCTGTTTGTTTCCTTTCCACTGTTTGAAACTATGGTCTCTCAATTGCCTTTTTATGCAGTCAGGTACTCATTTTTTTTCTTAAGTTAGTTCTGTGTTTTCTAGTTTTTCAGTTCCTTCTAAAAACACATTCTTTCCAGCAGAACAAATGCAATGCAACAACGCACAACAAATCCAACTTGATATATTAATAGACAGACAAGATAAGAAGAACCTCATCTACACTTGTCATTGGATAGAAATATCCTTTTCTTCAGTGTTTAGAGGACACAAGCATGCCTAACCTTTGGTGTAACAGGTCATCAACCAAACATAGCATACCTTAGGGCTGGAGTATCTAGCAGATTTGTCATTCCAGTCCAGTTGATTTCCAGTTTCTAAAATTAATGAGATAGTCAAAGATACTGCAATAAGGAGAACATTATTTATGTGATGTGGGTGCTGAAATGGTTTGAAAACGAAGTACATTTTATCATCATAAATTGACATGAAGCACTGTTGTCAATTTTTGATTTGATTATAATCGATTCCTAAGGAAAATAAATAAATATGGTTACATTGTTGGGTGTCTTTGACAAATAATTAATATACCATTTTCAAATAACAGACAAAAATAAAACCAAACAAAAGAAATATAATTAAATATGATTCCTCCTCCTCACCGGTCGACGAATGAAGAACATGGTGACGCCTCCCACCAGGGGGGACTGGCCAATCAGAGGCTCCAGAATCACACGTAGCATTCCATAGAGCTAAAAGAAAGACTGACTTCACTTAATTTCCTTAGAATCATTATGGTGTAATGCACCCTCTGACGCAGGCTCAGGTGTTTACAGCACAGATACACTGCCAATGCAACACTTTTCCAAACCTGGCATGACACTCGAGGGGCACCATTTCATCAGCTGTCATCATTTTTTAATCTTTCTGCTGGCATGACTTCTGGAATGATGAGGTCATCTGCAGTACTTGGTCGTCAGCCAGATGTGTGAAATTCCTCCATAAAAAGCAGCTAGATGAATGCTACAGCTGTCACTGTCATAGTCTGATGATCTGACAGTTTTACTTTTAGTCTTTACCAAAGCTGATTTTTCTTTCATTGGCTTTTGTCAGCTGCCAAAGTGCTGTGAGGCAAACTCAAACTAGGTAGCAGTCTTCTCAACTGTAAATATCCCAGTTATGATAGACAGTCATATGCTCATAAACTGGTTCATGCATTTTATCTATGATGTTAATAATTGTGATGAGCCACTTGAAATTCAGGCCATGGGGACTAAGAGGGCGTGTTCATTATCAACCAAAACTCTACTCTCCGTTCTACAGATAAGGTCTCACTGAGTTTAAACAACATGGGAATACAATCTGCGCGGGCAATTTAAAAGACAATATTCATAGATTGTGTGAATATCTGGATATATGTCATACCTACCCAGCCAAGCCATGGAAGTAATTAAACTGAACAATTCAGGAAGCAGACAGAATTAAAAGCTGCACTATACGCATGGTGGTTTTTCATGACCTGAGACCTTTCCCAAAGGTTGTGAACCTACTATAGCCCTGGACACCAAAAGGTAAGGGAGGATTCAGTCATTCTGTACCTGCAGACACAAAATGGATCCCTTTATAGAACATTCGTCTTTAAACACAGCGAGAGCACAGTTTCCATGAACCTGATTTTCATCAGATCATCAGGAGCATCACAGGAAGAGACTGGTTCAGCTAGTTTGAAAGGTGGAAACCAGAGGCTTTTCAACCACACTGATGTTCTTTTTTTGCAGTGTTTGTGGTCTCTACACAGGGGAACTCCGCAACAGGGTAGGGGTGGAGGGGGTTCACAGCACACACCTGTACACCCTTGACTCCAGCGGTGATTGGCTTCTTCACCTCTGTGCTGATGTCCACGTCCCCCACGTAGCTACAGTTAACACAGATGACACTGTTTGCTTATTGTGAGCGATTGCAGATTCAACATCTCAAACATACTGGGTTTATTTTATGTGTACCCTGATTTGTAATTGCACGTCCAAATACATATAATACAACCACAGGGTTTGTTAGTACATGATTCTCTGTCATTATACTAACATATCTGCACATTGCAGCAGATATGAACAGGATGCACCTGAGACCCCTCTCAGATTTTACAAAAGAGATAACAAAGGACATGCAGCTGAAATGGCAAACAGGGTTTGTTAAGGGTTAAAAATCAAATGTCAGGGATAGGATGAGAAATATGAGCTGTTAACTACTTTGGTTGCTTTGCATGCAGCTCACTGCTTGGCACCACTGCTTGTGGCTGGAAGAGCACACTGCTGCAGAGTTACTTTGGGTGAGACTGAAGACAGCCCCGTAAAACCAGAAATTCCTGACAGTTTTCCAGGGCCAGCCTTTATCAGGGCTAATCTTAGTGCATTCTGAGGTTGTGGAGGGCACACCTTAGGTTCAGGTCCAGGATCACCTCTCTCTTGTCCACCTCATCTGTGTACACTTTCACCCCAGTGATCCGGAGGGGCTGAAACACAGAATACATCATACATTCATGTAAACACTGCTCCTTGACCTCAAAGGGAACCTCACATTGTGCTCAGCATCTGTAACAGCAGTCTTCTTCATTATGACTTTGAATGTTACAGTGTAGCACATATGCACATAAAACCAGTCCCTAACCATAGCTTAAGAACCTCCTCTCCTTTACATGAACCTGGTTCCTCACAGTCAGATAGGACCTAAAGGTGTGGCATACCTCAGAGACATAAACAATTCTCCTTTCATCAGTGCATACCTACCAGTGTAGCCCACTTCAAAATAAACTCTACCCCTAACAATTTCTTAGTACCCACAGTATAGTACACTTCAGCATGAATTCTGCCCCTAACTACTGCTTAAAACGTACAGTATCCGGTACATTGCAACATAAACACTGTTCCTGACTATTGCTTAAAATCCTCACCATCACTTCAAACTTTTAATGCATCACACTACAATACAACATCAATATCATAAACAAGTTTTACTTTTGCATTTTGTCAGTATGCAAAACATGGGCTAATGAACTCATTTGTCCAAGGAACCTCTGTGGGATCAATCAGGTGCCAAGCTGAGCATTTGGACAAACAGAACAAATGTTTCATATTCCTTTCACTTTCTCTACTGAAAATCTTTGCTTTAATAGTGAGGCAGCTGAGACAGTGAGAGACAGACGCAGACATCTTGAAATTGGCAGTGGAGGCCCACCTTCTGTCCAAAGTGGACCTTGGTGAAGGTGAAAGTCTTGAGGTGTGGGCTGGAGGCCCGGATGGATGGCTGGATCTTCTCCCTCAGGAGCTTCTCCATGAACATACCGAAGAAGGGCCAGGCCTGCTGCAGGACCTGAAGAAGCAAGGGGCAGTCAAAGACTAGTCAACCCGTTAAGAAGAGGCTCAATGGGCCACACCTTACTCTCAGAACCACTCAGCTTCTCCTCCCTAAATATCTCAACAGGAACTAATGAGGTGGACCAAGGAAACTCTTTCAAGCTGCGTTCTGTCAGAACTGGAGGATTCTAGGATAAGCGAGTTCAAGATACATTTCATAGTGTGCCTAAGAAGTCACAAAGAGTGCTAATAAGGCATGGAATAACCTGCCGGGATTTGTGGTGGCTGTGAAGGACTGAGGCTCTTTAGATTATAGGCAAATAACTATGCAAATGACTCAGCCAAAACAGTGTGAATGGCTGGTTCTCATCATTATACCCTCTTATGGACAGAACATTCCTAAACAGTGGCTTGATTGGCTCATGAGATAACAGACAGCTTTTATACAGACAGGAAATATATTGTATACTAGCAATACATTATGTAAGAAGTCAAATAATGTAAAGACAATGTAAATACAGGCAAAACTAAACATGAGCAAATGATGGCTATATATGAAGTCAGTGGTAACTGCCATTCACTCTGCTGTGCTATGAAAGTCATATAACTGTTGTAGAGATATACTTTACATTTGCATAAATATGTCAATCTCTTCTGTATTATATGTGTACATTTGTGTTATACTGCAGATTAGACCAAATCTGTATTTGGGCCAGTGTGGAGAAAAGCAAGAGCTGTCCACAGTACCTTATTCAACCAATCAGCCTTTTCAACATCTGGGAAATGCACCTATGGGAGAAGACAGAGAGGTCAGTGCATGGGCTTAGAGCAGCAAGAGGTCATTGACTCAGTCTTTCATGTGACATCAGCACAGTAAATGGACCTTTCTCTGATCCCCTCCATTTTTAAAAACACCCAAAGCACTGGCACATGGGGCAACAGTGCACTGAGCTGAAGAGACACTATATTTGCTTTGCTATATATAAGTATTTTCTGGTGAGCTTTACAAATGCTCTAAGATCTGTATGTGCTCTACGTACACTGCATTAATGTGGTATGGGAGTCTCAGCAGGTTAGTGCTACATTGCTGTGCCCGGAACAGGGCTAAAATCAAGTTCAACCTGCTTTTACTTTCAAGATTTCTGTCAAGAGTGGTACAGAAACAACACATGTACCCTGCTGTGCTATCATCATGGCTGATGTAATAACCAGCTCATCCCTAAATACCCAACCTGGTCAGCCTGTTCATCTGCCCCTCTGATTTATAGTAATTCTACACACCATTTTACTGGGGAGAGTAATGAAGACTTATGTTGCTTCATTATATGACACGTTTATCACACGGAATATGTCCTGTATAAGAACGACATTTTACCACCATAAAGGTTACACAACCCGTCATAAATATGTCTGTCCAGCTGTCATTGCATATGCTATGCCATTATCACATAACAGTAATAACATTAATATAACATTCCACTTTGGTAACATTCCATTGTGTTAGTATCACTTACAATGTCATTGGTGACATAAGCATCATGGTAAGCCTAATCAGCTGGCATAAGTGTATATTAACTTTTATGTAGTTCTTATGAAGCCTTCATGTGGTAATGCAGGATCATTCACTGAGTCATCGTAACACTTTGATGTGTTACTGTCTTATGAATAGGTGCTACATGAATGACGTTTCTGGCCATATACTCTGTGGGCTAAACACAACTCACTAAGGCCATGTGGTCTGAGACCGTCTGTGTGCTCTGACCAATGCCTTCATATCCACACTTGTGGTTAACCCACTATTCAGTGTGTCTGTGTGAGTATGCACACGTGTGTGTGTGTGTGCGCGTGCTTCTGGGAAAGGGGCTAAAGATAAGAGATGATTTGCATTATTTACAGAGTAGAACTGAACTCTCAACAGGAAGTGAGATGAAGCAGTGTGTGATAACCATCACATTTCCTTTTGCAAATACCTCTGTGCTCCATAGTGACCACAGCACACTGACCAGCTAACACACAGCCCGACATGCTCGCTGTCCCTTCAGAGGTATCATTTATCAGGCTGTTTCCACTCTGTGCACCTCTGTCTTCATCTGCAAAAGGCATTGCCTTTTCATTGAAGGCAGCTCTATGTCCATCCCCACTGCAGAGTGATAAAGTTGATTGCCTCCCTCAGGCAGATTCTAGTGGTGGGACAGCTGTGAAACCTCTGTTTTCATTCAGCAGATGTCATGTTCCAAGCTGCCCTGGAACTTATTATTAACGGGGTTTTCCCAAGTCTCTCCCACAATGACTCCTAAATTATTAATGAACTCTAACTTGTTTGGGTGTGAGTCACATGACCCACAATATCACTGATTGGCATCTGTTGCCTTGCCAACCGACACCCTGACCCAGGGAGACATATGTAGTTCACATTACCTATTACACACTTACACAGCAGAATGGTCTAGGTTTCCTTATCGGCTTGGTTCCCTCTGGAAAGTGCACTATATTCAATTGAAAAAATACACTATAACAAATAAAATTTGATTGATTTATATTCAATAATGCAATTCTTGCTTGATGGTACAGCAGCTGTACCAAACTCATGATTCAAACTGGCAACTACTACACCATACTGTAACTGTTGAGAGCATTATTTTTGTATGGACAATTCTCATAATAAAGTCCATAATTAGACTAAATAGATTGACAGAGATTTAAAGATTTGACTAAAATCAGCAGACGGGTATGATGTCTACTTTTTGTCTACCCACCATTACATGGGCGAATCACCCACTGTTTTTGATTTCTCAGCCTGTGGTATACATTATCTCACTTAAAAACATGGCTGTTACCAGATGTTTTGTATGGTCTGATTAAAAAATGTTAAAAAACAGACCATGTCTTTCATGTGAATCTTTACTTGGACTAAATTGAAAACAAAAATGGTTTGAACCTTTCATTACAATCAGGCCTTTGTAATGCTTTACAAAACACACCTGATATTACCCGGATACATAGTTTTCCACCTGTTGCCTAGAAACTGGAATGTTGTTTTGTTGCATCAGTCAAAGCAGTAAAGGAAATTTCATGCTGAATAACTTAAGCTATCAAACAAACAGAGTCACTTGGGTTGAGCTGTGGAGAGGTCTTACCAGCATTATCTCTACCAGTCAAACAATTGTAGAAGTCATGGTTGCAGAACCCGATGGTTTCTAAATAACATGCCCTCTGATTTAATTTTAGGTATGAGCAGCTCATTCTCCTGTCTTTGATAAACAGTGATCTATGTATGCTTCTACAGAGCAGGCGAGTGGATACCTCTGCCATGAAGTTGGAGGGGGTTGAACTGGGTTTGACTGCGATGCTGCCAGGACATTTGAGTACTGCTCTGCTTCTGATGTCCCCACATCTTCCCTAGTGCTTAGTATTTCAGCAACTACCTCCATGGTGCACTTCTCCCTCCTGTTCCCACACTCCACAGAGGACACAGGACAAATCCTGATGCAGTTCCAGGCTTCCTTCTTTGTACATGTGCTTGGGCCTGCCACTTTTGCTGAAGACAGTGGTTCCTAATGCTGACCTCAAAGGGCACACCATGTGTGCTGGTTTTCCTTACAGCTGAGCTCTCAGGTAACATGGTCTGAAAACATTGTTAAAATGCAAGCTGATCTGGACAAATGCAAAATTTGATGAGACAAAGAACACTAATGCTTAAAATTCACACTGAACTTATCTCAAAGCGTAAAAAAAATTATCATGCCTTGGCTATATTACAAACACCCCCTTGCATAAGATTGGCTACATTTTCTTGTGCACCTCATGCCAACCTTGCCTACCCTGTTCATCACCAAAAGTAGGCTGGCTAAAAACAGCCTAGCTAAAAAAAAGGGTTGATTGAAAAAAAAAGGAAAAAAAATGCAACCACATAGATTAACCACGTGTTCATTTCTTGGTTACCACCTACACATAAAATGTCCTACAGTAGACACGTAATTAGTAGTCTGTATTGTAATAAAGATCATAAAAGGTCTGAATGAGCTATTAAATTGATCTGAATGCTAAATTTTAGGGCACGTGAACTGATATTGACATATCAAATTCTCACTGTGCTCTTCTCAAAGGGTTAGGGTTAGGGTTAGATGATGAAAGAAATTAGAGTAATGAGAGAAATTATATGGGTTGGGAACAAGGTGTGGAGGGGTGTAGTTGTTTCTAAACTGAATTCTACAGTATCTGAAGAGTGGCATTCCACATATGCATGTTTTTTTCCATATGCATTTACTTTCAGTATTACACTCTCATTTGGAATAAATGCTATTGTGTATCAATGTAGATGTGAATGAAGACACAAGGCGTGACCATTGATATGAAGTAGTTGCCTTTCCAGCGCATTTCCCTGGAATGTTTTTATTCAAGGAGAGGAGCTGTACATAATGAAACAGACATGTATGTATGTATGAGTATGCTGAGCAAATTCCTAAAGCGTTCTTTAAAAAAAAGGACTGATTCATCTTTCAGTTATCATTGAACACGTATCTACTTGGAACTTATTTTTTAAGCTTACTCTGTGAATAAACCCTAGGGAATGTTTTTATCTGGATGTACCAAACGTGCATAAAATCGACACCCCCTTTTTCAGGGCCAGTTTACAACCAGACACTTACCATGGGTTTTATATTGTCAAAGAACCATGTGAGGCGTTTTTTTTTTTCTTCTTCTTCAATCTAGCACTCTCACAGACACATACAAAACCTCTGTTTACCTGATCCAATTTTAGATGGACCCTTAAAAGTAATCAGTGCTAAAAATCCTTCACAATTCCTAAGGATCACGAGAAGGGAAGTTTCCGTAACACAATCCCACCACCCCCTTGAGAGACATTCCCTAGCAACAGTAAACCTTCCACACCCACTTTATAACAATGGAATGTGACAGAGTTTGCCTGTGAGCAATCTGAAGGAACACAAGCCCATGACAATGTCAACACAGACACAATATTCACAACAACCTGGTAACAGTATTCCCTCCTAAGGATGAACATCAAGATGACTTTGATCCTAAATTTATATCCCCACACATATTTAACTCTACTGAGGCTACAAAGTGCTGCACTGACCCATTGCATGTTACACACATTCCGTTGTTCTCCTACTCTGACAACCTCTTTTCCCTTTCTTTCTTCTCAATCCCTCTCCCTCTTTCTCATGCCATCCACATAGTAAATACCCAGTCCCAGCTATCAAGAGGTTGCCATGTACAGAATTTAACATACATCATTGTAACTCCCAGCATTCACATGGATAGGAGGCCCTATCCGTCACTGAATTGGCAATCCCCTGATGTCCCTGCCCCAAAAATGACTGGATCAGAGGCCCCTACCTACAGCTCACCAATGGGTGTCTATCACAACCGTCTAACAGTCTGTACAACTATGAAGCAAACTGATATACACTTACTGAGCACTGTATTAGGAATACTACACTAATACTGGGTAGGGGCTCCCTTTGCTCTCCAAACAGCCTCAGTTCTTCATGGCATGGATTCCACAAGATGTTGGAAACATTTCTTTGAGATTCTGGTCCATGTTGACATGATTGCATCACGCAATTCGCTGCACATTCATGCTGCGAATCTCCCCTGTTACCACATCCCAAAGGTGTTCTATTGGATTCAGATCCGGTGACTGGGAAGGCCACTGAAGAACATTGAACTCATTGTCATGTTCATGAAACCAGTTTGAGACGACTTTTGCTTTGTGACATGGTGCATTATCATGCTGGAAGTAGCCATTAGAGGATGGGTAAATTGTGGCCATGAAGGGATGCACATAGTCAGCAACAATACTCAAATAGGCTGTGGCATTCAAGCAATGATTGATTGGTATTAACAGGCCCAAAGTGTGCCAAGAAAACATTCCCCACACCATTACACCACCGCCACCAGCCTGCCTGTTGACACAAGGCAGGTTGGGTCCATGGATTCATGCTGCTGGTGCCAAATTCTGACCCTACCATCTGTGTGCCTCAGCAGAAACTGAGATTCATCAGACCAGGCTACGTTTTTCCAGTCTTCAACTGTCCAGTTTTGGTGAGCCTGTGCCCACTGCAGCCTCAGCTTTCTGTTCTTGGCTGACAGAAGTGGAACCCGACGTGGTCTTCTGCTGTTGTAGCCCATCTGCCTCAAGGTTCCATGTGTTGTGCATTCTGAGATGCTTTTCTGCTCACCACAATTGTACAGAGTGGTTATCTGAGTTACTGTAGCCTTTCTGTCAGCTCGAACCAGTCTGGCCATTCTCCGTTGACCTCTCTCATCAACAAGGCAATTCCTGTCCTCAGAACTGCTGCTCACTGCATGTTTTCTGTTTTTGACACCATTCTGAGTAAACTCTAGAGACTGTTGTGCGTGAAAATCCCAGGAGATCAGCAGTTACAGAAATACTCAGACCAGCCCTTCTGGCATTAACAATCATGCCACGGTCAAAATCACTGAGATCACATTTTTTCCCCATTCTGATGGTTGATGTGAAAATTAACTGAAGTTCCTGATCCATATCTGCATGATTTTATGCATTGCACTGCTGCCACATGATTGGCTGATTAGATAATTACATGAATAAGTAGGTGTACAGGTGTTCCTAATAAAGTGCTTAATGAGTGTAGATTTTCATTGATAAATATCCATCAGTTCATGATTTCCACTGTCTCCTTTTCCACTGTTTTCCAGGAATGTTTCTAAACCTTTTCCTATGGTCAGGGAATCATTTTCCAGGCTCTCCCTAACTGGACGTGGGTTTTTCTGGCTTTTCAATTACCTCTGGAAACCATGCTCTAACCAGCACTTTGTGCACTAATGACTACATTTTTACTGATCAATCTTTCCTGAGGTTGCTGAAGCACAGGGGAAGGAAGTAGGCCCAATATATGTTTTCTGTGTATTAAAGCAGAACTAGGTCCAGCTATTAAAGGTGGCAGACACCTCAAGATGGACTGAAAGGCTCATTGAAAACCAATTATTTCCAACTTCCAGTGGCTGTGTAAATATGCCTTGTGAAAATTAAGCCTCATAGTGTACACTGTATCCACATTTCATTAAATATTCAAAACCAGAGATCAATATGCACTAAATCTTTAGACTCACATTACAATCAGCACATTCAGTTTATTCTTGGCTAATTCAACATTTTCACACTTGCTGCATTGTTGTAGAAATAAGAAAAGCATGTCTTGGCTAAATGATTACCTAATCTAACTGGATTACCAGATTGTTGGACTGGATTTGGTGAAAACCTCTCCTTGATGTGGGGAAGATGGAGACTAAAAACACCCACAAAGCAGTTGGAATATGGCAGATAAGGGCTGCACTGTTGTCCTGTACTGAGAAATCAGCATGCAGGATCTCTAAACCCAGTATCATAGTGAATGACACATGGGGGCTCTGTGAAAGCTCTCCCTGAACACCAAACAGTACAGGAATGTGTTCCTCAGATTCATTTTTAGAGTGAATCTGGAACCAGTGTGACCCTTTGACCTGCATCCATTCATGGAATATAGTTTTCCATGGTATCGGCATCACTGACAGAACTGCATGATTGATCTTTGGGAACGGAATTTCCGTTTGTGAAAGACATTAGAGTTTCCATAAGGAAGTGGGTATGTCATAATGAGATCAGCTGCCATTGACCACACAATTACTTGAACGGCAACTACTGTGATATGATTAAATGGGGAGTGCTATGCAATTACAAATGAAATAATGAGAAGGTGTGGGCATGTTGACTGGCATGTGGATACACTATGTAGGCAGCACACATTACAGACCACGCACTATCTTGCATGGTCTGTATCTGTGCTTGGTATGTAGCCTCCTCAGCATTGATAACATTATCATTTTGCTCCAAGTGCACATGCAAAAATATCAATCTCAAATGGTTGACAGCTTGGCTACAGTGAGAATAAGTGCTTAGCCAACAGTGACAGCGACTCCGCCTCCTGAGAAACCCTGCAATTTCAGCTTTCTTGTTCGAGGTTGCATTCATTACTAAAAGTGTGCTTCTGTGGAAGTTTTGAATAGATGTCAGAGGATGGGGTAAAAGTGGTCTAAAAAAGAAGGGAGTGAAGATAAATAGATCCAAGTGAAAAACAAAAAATATGAAAAGAAAAACTGCAACTGGCCCTTTGAAAAATGGATCTTCTCTTTCCCAAACCGGAAACAACACAGGACAAAGGAGTGAATGTATGGCTATGAAAAAGGCTCCCATGGTGACAATACGTTTGGTGTTATATTATAATGTAATGATGTAGTGGGACGGAAGCTACACATACACAGGAGCACAGGGAAGACGACGCTATACACCCTGATGGCCTTGAGGGGAAATTATGGATTAAGTACCTTGGAGCCTCCTGGGACACCACCACAGAAAAAAAGATTTGAGATGCTACTTCCATTTCACTTCTCTCAGGAACTTAAATGCTGCATCAGAGACAGCAGAACCAGGGCTGTCCTCTCATAATGATCAACGGCTCACTTTAAAATGAGTAAAACCATGTAGAACATACTACCAGTTTTAAGTTTTCAGGTGAAAATGGAGGACTTGAAAATGGATGTGAGGGAAAATGTTTGTCTGGGTGTATCAAGCACACACAGTCCAATGACCCTTATTTATTATAAGCCTGGCACATCGAAGTGTGCACTTTCCTAGAATTTTTACTCACAAAACAGATCTTTGATGTTTTACACAGGTTGATGTTACAAACAGTCACTTCTTTTTATGTATACATACATATATTAGCCTCATAAAACCAGGAAGGCCTCAGGCGGTGACAGGAAGGGACTCTTGTCTAGGTTGGGGTTAATCCCTCCTCCTAAGGTTGCATAAACTCACCCTGAAGTAACAGTAATTTGAACAAACTCACTCTGGCCAGTTCCTAAACACCTTGTACCTCACTCCACCTGATGCAGGGACTGTCCCCAACTCAGACAAAGAACCCCTGCCATGTCTGTAGCTCAGAGTCTCTGCCTAATGCAGGGACGCCACCTGAAACCTCAAAGCAGACAAGCAGCAACATGAACCAGGCAGAAGCCACACAACACGACACGCCTATTAGCCACCCCTATTTCAACCAACATACAAAAGAACAAGGGTGGACCGATCACAGAATGTACAGTCAAACATTTGTTCCACCAAGGCAACTTCCACAGAGAGTTGGCAGACTTGCTATAGTGAGTTACCATCTCTCCATAAGCCAGTAACTAAAGAGAGAGGGTGTGACAGTTGCGTAGAGTGATTCTAGGTGTGGAGAATATGTATTAGAGATCCTGTGATGAAAGATACCTCCTGTTCGATGTATCCCTTACAATCTTCATCCTAATTGAGGAGTCTTATCGGATACTAAAGATCCTTTATGATACATGGCTAGAGGTAAAATGTACTGCAGAATAAAAACGTATTATACAGTGGCATAACATTTGTATACACAGTAGGTACATAGGTGGTCACTAAAACTAATTTGTGTCAATACCATTCAAAAAACAGATTTAATAGGATGTGGAACCATGACATAAATTCATGGCCTGTGATGACTCCTGCACCTCACTATCTGCCCAATGCCCATACGCGAACAGGGATCTCTCTCTGTATGGCTCGTGTCCTGGTCAGCGCTTGCAGGTGTTCTTTGCAGAATGTACAGCAGTGGTGAGCGCCTCCCACACAGAGGGGACCGACATGATCAAAGCTCTGCATCCGTAAACAGGAAGTACTGCTTCGGCGACTGTACATACGTGGATCCTGGATACATTACTCTGAGACGAGGCAAGAGATTGAACGCAACCATTTTCTAATGGTACAAACAACAGTAAAAACGGAAAAGGACATGAATTAATCATTGCGTCGTTATATGTCGCACTACTTTTGATACAAGTCCTTTGCTGTATATTTAGCAGATACAGATCTAGGACGTCATTAATGTGCTAGTTACACCTCATTCCTAGAAACCAAGTAAAATTACTGTAGTGCACTACTAACACCTAGAAGGAATATGGCCTTTGGTCTCTGACAATTTTCATTCAATGCAATGACGCCTGACTGCTATGCAGCACTTTCATAACTTTTTTCAATCACGTAAAGGCGTAATTTAAATTAAAGATAATGTTTTAAGTGAACGGGTAACGCCTTGCACTCCGAGTTGTGAAAGGAACGACTTTTACGGGCATGCGAAACTTGTCACAATTTAAAGGCTCAGGGTAGCACAAGAAGAATCAGAAACGTTTGCAGCGGCAGAAAAGTGCAGTGTTTGCAAACAGAAGCACTAATATTCACAGATCGGAGCCCAGACCGATACCTACCCAGGCTGGCATGTTGAGTGCCTTCAACTCACTGGTGATCACAGATCTCTCATTGTCCAAAAAATCGATGGCTGATTCCATTCGAAGACTTTTCCACTTTCGATTTTTCCGCCACCACGTCCACATCATCAAGCACAACAAAACCCAGCTGATGCTAAGCCCAAGGTAACCGGTCAGGTAGACAGGGTACAAGAAGAGTAAAGCTCTCCCAAAATACAGCAGAAATTCCATCAAAAGGTGGTTGACCGAATTCACGCTGAGCTCCTCTTGGCTGTCCGGGGATATACCTCCGTTGTACATCTGAATATCTCCAGAATCTCCTGACAGCGTTCTTGCAGGAGTCGCCAGTGTCTCTGAATGACTGAGAACGGGATTTGAAGCAGACCCACTCCCGTATCGATCCTGAAGCCCTCTACTGTGATCTGGGAAAGGCTCCCGCATTTCATTTCTGGCTTCGCTAGCAGCTTTCATGTCCTTGGCGATGTTTTCCCTTCTTGTAGGCTAAATGTTAACTTTTGCAGCCTGTTCGATAGCGAGCAAGGCTATAGCCGACAATATAAAAACTAAGAAAAGTATGTGGTAGCCTACTAATAGGCTTTCATCAACTTTCTTTGAGTTCGATTCCCGATTGTCGTAGAATTCTTCCTGGTATGGTGCGGTGTTCAAAATTAAATGCACTTTCGTGTTGCCTCCGTTTTCCACGTTTTGACTTCCGTGTTGTCCTGCCCGTCGGTTTTTAGCTACCTGACACACTCCCATAGGTGATTCAAGTATGCGGTATGAGACTCGCCCGCCCTCTCATATATCCCTATATCTTCCATCACATCTAATGGGAGATGAGACACCTGCGGCTCGTGCATTCAGTGAACATTATGCTTTCCGATAAGATTTACGATGTTGTTTCCGAAAGAGCCTTTTTATAAATACATTTTATTCAGTAAGACCCAAAAGGGGTCGTGATGAACCCTGCTTTCCAGCATGTAGCCAATGAAGCCGCATCTTACACCACTTTTTGCCATCACTTCCACAGTACGTGTGACGTTGAATTGCTCGGAGCGTGGTCGACCAAGCGCAGCCGTTCTCAAAAAATTAAAAAAAAGCACAGCCGTATGTCGTCCATGTTGTTAATTTACAATAGTTAGTAGTTCTCCTCATAAAATCGAACGGAGCACTAGTTGGTATAATAGTTGCTTGTGATACACCAAGCGTGCCTTTTGAGAGGAGAATAAGATTACATGTTCTATTAGGCTAGGTCTATATGTGTTAATATACTTAGTGAAAGGACACATTCTTGATATAGTCACAATTTGTGTCATGTATGGAAAAAAATGAAATTGATGTAACTTTCATATAGGCCTATGCATATGTCTGTCATTTTTTTATTTGGCTGACATTCTTATCCAAAGCAACTTACAAACACAAACAAACATGAACGTAGGAAACATGAATGCAGCACATACAGAAAATACTTTCATTTCAACAAAAGCGCGTCTGTGTCACACAGTAAGGTGATCGATCGATCAACAGAGCCGAATACTTCTTTTCCACTGCCCCATTAGAGCCATGCCTCTATTGCAGTGTTTCTCAATCCTACTCCTGGAGCCCCCCTGTCCTGCATATCTTCTATCTATCCTTGCTCCAAACACACTGATTAACATGCTCTTGATTAAGTCAGGTGTGCTCAGCTAATCAAAAGTGCCACTGATGAGTTCACTCAGGCAGGTAGAGCAGGGAAAGATGGAAAGCGTGCGGAGAAGGGGGGCAGGAGCAGGATTGAGAATCAGTGCTCTGTTGCAGCATTTCCCAAACCTTTCCTGGAGGACACCTTGTCCTGCATGTTTTAGATCTCTCCCTGCTCCAACACAGCTGATTCAAATGATCAAGTCGTTATGAACTCCTGAAGCTGCTTAATAACAAACTGATCATTTGAATCAGCTGTGTTGGAGCAGGGAGAGATCTAAAACAGAAGCCTTCTGCCAGATGGTTTTGATTTGCTTGAGCTGTATGTTATGGACGCCATCTTGTGGACTTAAAACGAACTGCAATTACAGCGACCGTGAAAATACCCTAGCAAAATTATTCATCTACGTCACGTATGTCAATATCAAGACACGGCCCTCCACGACTTTTAATCAGGCCTGCCAATAAATTCTGACAATCAATTCAAAGTGGCCCACGCTCTGGTGTTTAAATTTACGTCCATGACAATACAACATTGGAACGCAGGAGGCGCTGCCGCGCTCCACTCTCACGCTTTTCAAAAAAATTGTTCAGCATTTGATAAATACTATTTTGCTTTATGAATCAATGCTGGTAACAACAGTGGCGCCCGCAGAAGATGTTCAGTTGGGTGGCCAGGTGGGGCCAGTGAAAATCTTGGGGTGGCACTAGCATGGTAACCAACGGGGTTGGGGGATGTAATAACAGCAGTTCATTTTCACGAAAACAGACTCGGATATTTCGCTTTTAATGGCCAAATGCAATAGAACAAACTGGATTTTTGGATTTAAACAAACTGAATTTATGGATTTAAATCTTTGGAGTTAAAACCTATGGATACTGAACGCAATATTTTTCTACTCATTACGAGACGATTCTACATCATACGGGACGCTTGGCAACACTAAGTGACACAAGAAGGCTGTGGCATCTGGCATGAGTGATTTTTAAAAAATGTTAACTAGCGACATACGATGCAATTGTGGGTAAAGGCTATGTAGATAATTTGATTCTCTAAGCCTAAACACGATTAATGGCGATGACAAAATATATCTGGATTGAAACAACAAAAACACGGTTACGTTTTAAATGGCAATGTATTACTAAATGATGTGATGTAACCACCCGGCTAATAGGCTATCCGCAATCAACGTAGCCAGCTAATTTATTTATAGCGACCTAGGGAGACCGGACTTGAACACATCCGTCTTACAAGAGGAAAAAACAACAAACATCTGAAATCTGCAGTAAAAGCGCCCCAGGGTAACAAAGACCTTATTTGTTATTTAATTGTGCAGTTATCATTTTATACAAAAACATTGTTCAGCACTTGATAAATACTATTTTGCTTTATTAAGTAATTTGGCTGGTAAGAATTACCCACAAACATGGAAAAACCATAATATTTGAACTGTGCATGCATGCAATATTTATTAAATACAGTTACTAACTTACTTATATTTCTTCAATAAAAAAATAATCATTGTAATAAATGTCTGGCCCCTGATTTTATTCACAACCATTAGCATGGCCCTCAGTAAGTTTGAATTTGACACCCCTTATCTATGTCGTAAGAAGAAACTTGCGGGAGAATCTGCATTAAATAATTCCCCTTCTTTAGCTATATTTCTGTATTTTCATACCTACAGTGACTCTAATTTCCTTGTATAGTCCTACTACTCTGAATACATTTCACTATTGCTGCTCCTGAGTGTGTGCGAAAACAGAAATAACTTGGCTAAGTACCCTAGCTATAACTAACAACTTTATGGCTAGTGAGCAAATGAATGTGGGAAGACGACTTGTACCAATCAGCGGTTTACTAACCGTCGTAGGTTCCCTGTTAAGATGATGCACAGTATTGAGCAATAATGCAGGTGGGATGGCATATGCCTACTTACACAGCACTTAGATTTCTCCCCTTTTGGGGGGTTCGCAACAGCCACAATGGCCCTAAGATATTACTCTCAACAAACATTAACTTATGTACAATTGAATCTGTTTTAAATAGCACAATGGACAATTTGCACGCAGTCTCATACGGCCACAAAATAAACACACATACTTGGACCATTTTCGCTTTTTTTCTTATCTTCCTTATCTTAATTTTCCTGTAACATTATATCAACAATAGCCTATTGCTACCGGCCCCACAGTCAGGCTTTCCATTTAAGATTTGGACATGACACATAAACACCATCTTTATGACAAACACATAAATCTCTCTTGTGCTAGTAATATGGCGAAAGGATCAAATTAAACAAAATAATTTAGAAAACATTGTGTAGGCCTGCATTTTAATAGTGCCTGTTCCGTTTGAGTGAGGTGGTTTATGGAACGCTGGCCTCATTCTATGGAAGTTTATCTACTGATTTACAGAGAGTAGCCAAAGCATTTAGTAGGTGCGAGTGGTTCATGTGTAAAATACTCCGATCAAGACGAAACGTAATGTTTCCATGCACAAATAATCAAATCAAGACAAGGGGTCATGCTCTAAGCTGAGCTGGAGCAGCTTTAAAGAGCTTCCAGGCGGACTCCAGACACGCCCCTGGTTACTGTCTGCAGAGCTAATGGGCGACCTGGCCACATTAAGCTTCCTTAGCAACCAGGCTAGCAACGTCAAGCCGCGTTCAAAAACCCATCAAACAACACAAAAAAACCCTTCTGTGGGACTTTTTTTCTGTGCGATTTTTTTTCTCTTGTTGTTTTTGTTTATTACTACTACAGAACGCAACTCCTTGAAGTGTACAATCAATGCATAGCCGCGCAACTTAGTTTAAGTCTAGTTTCCTGCACCAACTACTTAATTTGGAACGCCATGAGAAAGGCGTTAAATTAACACGTGTGACTTGGTAACATTTCACTATGTATGAGCTTTGAAAAATAATATGGAACGTTTACACAACTAACGGAAACAGTTGAATCGCATCATTGAAGTCTCGCTACAACATGGATGCTGAGGTAAGTTGTTTAATTAGACTGATGTTACCAGACTGATATTGTACAGATGTTTGTCATGTTAAACATTATTAGCTTTAAAATATTACAGCTCGCTGGCTACGCCGATTAACAAGATAGCTAACCAGCTGCCTGCTTTCGATAATATGGATATTAGCTAACGCTAGCTAGACTAGTTTAACTGATTAACTTGGCTGGTTAGCTACTTAAAACATTACTTGGAGTATGACTGGGATTATGAACGTAAAAGAAACATTAACACATCAAGTGCCCATTTTGGTTGCCGTTACAGGATGCTTTACAGAACAAGAAATTCCCCAGACTCCCAAAAACTATCGTGCGACGTCTGCCCCAACTTCCACAGGTAACTATGCCTAGCTAACAAATGTAGCTAACAAACGTATTGATTCAAAAGGATCAGTTATGTCATATTATGCCAGTCATAACTAATCAAGCGCTGGCTATTTAGTTACATATCCGTTTAATTGAATCGTTTTCACACCTACCACTCCCAGTTGTCTCAGCGAGGTAATGATTTTAATATTGCAACGGTATAAACATCGTTTGATCTGCAGACAGCTTGCATGCTCTGAAATAATTTCACTCCCTGAAACAGTTAAACCGTTAGTATGGAGCCTCTGCTTTAGCCAGCTAGACTACATTACAAGCTCTGTTATATAGTGTATTGACAGGTACCACATTTTCAATGATCAATGGCATTGAAGCCACATTGAACGTAAGTAGCCTACACATGCGGATTATAAATAGCAAGTAAAAATGTCAGCAATCGATAAAGTCATCTTTGTCTCTAGAATGACCATAAAGTTGTCATGTACAAAGTAATTCCCTCCTCAGTTGGAAAGAAAAACTCTCATTGGTGTCCCGAAGTTACACTGCCAGCTACAACCCTGCAGGACCACCTGCCAGTAAAAATCCAGTTCCTTTGCTGTAGAGCGAAGTACTGAATGTGGAGAATGTGGAGGAGAACATAGGCCTTGCTGTCTGTTGCTGTTTCAGGGCCGTACTAAGCACCAATGGCTGGACGCTGCCCCCTCCTTTCAGCTACAGGCCCCACGGCTGGAGAAGGACAGTGAGATTGGGTCTTCAGGTGGATTATCTAGTAAGTGCTCTATATACAGCCTTTCTCACTATGTGTAGCAGCTTTAGGATTTAATCTAGTTACTCAACAGGAAACTGTTTTAAAAAGTAACACAAGATTAATGAACGCATTTTTGTCAAATTACCTCACCCTTGTGTATGGTCTGCACCCATAAATGTACTTTTGTCTTACATTAACATGACAATTCATCATGAATCATACGGGAAAGAAGGTCTGGTTGAGCTTGACCCTAGTCTGGCACTGTTAAGAGAGGTGGAGAATCAACCTACAGTGAAATACCTCTGCCCTTACTGAGTTTACACTGTCCCAAAAAAGTAGAGAAGCAAGCCCAAGTTGGCTCTTGCTTCTGCCATCAAGTGCTCGGCTGTCCTCCGACGGCCGCTCTTGAAGGCTGGGCTAAAGTCCCATGGTGAACCTAATTGCCCTTACCACTTGTGCTGCATCACTCTCCTGCAGGGGGCGGGGTGTCAAGGAGCCAGAGCCAGGTGCCTGAGGACAGCCAAAGCAGAGAGGCTGGAATTGCAGCAGAGCCCTCGAGATATCAGGGTGGCGGGCAAACCAAGCCCAAGTCAGACCGAGAGCTGTTCCGCAGCAAACTTGTCAGCATTATCACGTGAGTCCGTGCCAAGCACAGCTCAAGTTATTACAGTAAATCCAAATACCTGTAGAATATATTGGAAGACAGCAGGGTTATCCATTAATTTCTGCTAATCACAGCACAGAAAAAATACATAGACATTATAGGGACACAGTAGAAAAATACACATTGCCAAAAAGAGGTCATTGTGGTACTTCATGAAGAATAGATATGTACAAAAACTATTGAATGTAAACAATTCCTTTCTACCTCAGTCTGAGAAACAAACAAAATTAAACAAAAACAAAATTCAGCAACCCCTCTGGAAACATCCCTGTTTGTAATACAAACTTAGCAGCAGCTCAAAACTGCATTAATTCCAGCTGTGGTACCATCATTGAACAAAGGGCTTCAGCTCTATGTCTTCTATATTTTCCAAGTGTCATTCAGTCATAAATGTACCAGCTCACACATTACACAGCATCTGAAATCAGATAGTGCCCCATTAAACTTTGGCACAGGAGACCTTTTCTATGAAAATATTCTGTGGATATCGCCTGAGGAGCGTTTGAGAGTTTGAAGCCTGCAGTTGTAGTATTAACGGGCTGGGCTCTGTTTGTACCCACTGCTGTGGCTGGTATTACATCTTAATTAGTCTTTGTGTTGATATCAGGCAGCAGGAGTCCGCCTCAGGTCCACCTGTTCTGGATGACACAAATCCCCCTGCCTTTGGGCCACTGACTTCTGCAGAGAAGGACATTCTGGTAAGGGATGATGCCAAATATGTTTGTCTTACAGCTGCCAGAAGAAATGTGGCACATTACTACTGAATAAAATCTCAGAATAAGATCTCAGATCTTCTCAGGTATGGCTTAGATGAGATTTTTCATCTGTTGGTATTACATTACATTGAAAGGAGGTGCTGGCTCTGGTGCTCTAATCCTGTCTTTTCACACCCATGCTATCATAACCACACTTAAAACATCCTGTGCAAACTTGGGAATGCCAATCTTGTCCTTATCAGGTCTGTCATCGAGTCTTTGACATACAATTGTGATGGCAAATGTTCTGAACTATGTCCTATCTGTGAGATTGGAAAGGAAATTACAATGAGGATGTTTCTGTGATCTAGCTCCAGTTGCGTAACATCTACTGTCCTGTAGGTTACCTTGAATAACCTGTTCTGTCATAAGAGACGTCTGTTTTAAGCATGTGGTGTTATTTTATAGTGTTTTTGTATGTCTGTATGTTCAGCAAATGGAGAAGTAATGTGTAATTAGGAACCACTTATAGTTGACAGCTCTTCCAGTGTTTTAGGAGACAATATTTTAATACAGTTGTAGGGTTTAGTTTTAAGGAGGATAGGGGTTAGTTCTTGTAGATATTTAATTAAAATAGATATTTTATTTAGATTTAAAAAAACACTAATGGGATGTTGAATCGATTGCTTTCACCCTGGAAAATAAATGTAATTAAAACTAATACTATTGATTGTAGTGATTATTGACTTGTTGCTGAGTTGATCTCAAAGAAAAATTAGAAGTGGTAAGACATTAGGAGACCTACATTGTGTTTGCCCTGGAGGGGCTGTTGCTCAGCTGTGAAACTACACCCTTGTCCTTCTGTGCTTGGCTATCTAGAGATACCACTATTATATTAAAAATGGCATTGACACCAAGCATGTGGCCACTATGGATGATTCCTGGCTGGAGAACGTTATGACCCTGGTTCCGACACCGCTGAAGAGGCTGACCGACACCATAGAGGTGCTCTCAAATGAGATGAGAGAGGACTACCTTTTGAGTGTCAAGAAAGCTATAGGTATTCCCACCTTCTCTGTTCAATGTACCAAATCATATGGACAACATGGAACCATGTCTGTGTGTGTGTGGATTGCATATATCTGCAGTAGCTATTTCGGAATGGATACATATTAGGTGTTACTCTGCACTTAGTACTTATCCTTAAATGGAGGGTTTCTGTTCCAGTGGATTTTGTGCTTCGGGACCCCAGGGATAAGCATGAGAACAAGGTGAAAGATCTGCCCTCACATCGAGCTGAGTGAGTTCTGTGCCATGAGCCTTGGTTGGCACACTGTTTATTGTTATTTTAAGGTCTATATATGATGTGTAGACTCTAAGCCCTCCACATACCAGCACCACCTGCACTGTCTGTGTGGATCAGTGCATCAGATCAGTGTTGTGCAGATTCATGGCTTAGAGGGTGAGGAGGACAGGTGAAATGGAGAGCACAGTCAGTAAGATGAGTCATCCAGCTAATTTGGATGGCTGAATAAATTTGCAATCAATTTCACCACTGGTATTATCAACCATTGTTTTTGTAGTATTATTTAGCATGTGTAGAAATCATTTTGACAGATGGTAACATATTATAAGGATCGCTTTCAAAGTATAACAACATGCAGGAGAAATCTGTTATTTCCCTACCTAGCACGTATAGTGTTTAGAATCAGGGAAACTTCCTGTTTCACTGCTCAGATTGGAGGTGGTGCCAAAGCCCTGGAGAAAGTCCTTTTTGCATGCTCAGAACATGATGCGCGACAAGCTGCACACCATCAACCCTACCATGCTGTCTGTGCTGGACCTGTGGCAGGTATCCTACAAGTGAGTGCAGTTTTCCCCCACCTGCCTACAGCCTGGCTTGTGCTCCACAGCACCCCCTACTGGTAGAACATTTGTGTCTGTCTGTCTGTCTGTTTGTGAGATTATCTCAGAACTTTTTCTTCAGATTTTCCCCTAAGAAAGGAGAGTTTCCATCACTCTGTCCCCTGGAGAGTGGTCTTAATCTGCAGCTAATCGCCTGTATTTCAGTTGATCAACATCCTGTATTAGTTTGTATAAGGGTATGAAGGTTTGTCAGTGTTACAGATTGGCCACTAGAGGGAGCCTGTACAGAAAACAATTGAATCCAAACAGCCAAGGGTCAGCAATTGCTGATGGCAGAGGCCTCTTTATGCTTAGACCACCTGCTGATTCCAAGGTATCTGCACAACCTGTTGTGCCCGTGAACAGCCATGATCAGCTAAGCCCTTCAGTCTCCTTCCTGCCAATGCGGCCAGCTCACTGCCCCACCTTCTCCATACACAGGAACCTGCGCCTGATCGATGTGGAGGAGTTCCGCAGCCTGAAGCAGTCAATGGAGCTCACCTTCTTTGAGCAATCGGCCAGGAAGCATGTCATTTGTGCCCGAGAGACTCTCCTTAAAAAGTGAATGCAGTCACATGAGAGAGGCAACCGGCTCTCTCTCTCTGCTCTTAAAAAGCTGAATGGGGGGCAGGGTCAAGTAACATTGAGTGATGGGGTTATCAATTGCTTTTCAACCGTGCATGTTAACACTTCATAAATCACAGTTTAAAATATATTATAATACATTTTCTGTCTAGTTAAAGTACTGTTGTCATGGTATTTCCTATTTGATATGCACAAAAGTCTTGCTAGCCTTGCAGGCTAGTGAGTCTGAGCATGGTGATGGATGCTGATATCAGAGCTCTTTTTTATGTGTGCTTTCAGATGGTACATAGAGGTTCAGCAGATCTACTACCAAGGGAACAAGCGCAAACTGCTTCCCAGCATCAACCACGCCTGCAAGCTGCAGTCTTTCTTCAACTGCGCCGCCACTCTGATGACCCAGCAGCTGCAGAGCCTGGCCCTGGAGTCCATCCGTGACTACACCCGCCTCATCATTAAGGACAAGGTACTTAGTGCAACACCATGCTAACCAGGGCTGCTGCTACCCACAATCCACTGCACCACCAGGCCCATTGACACTGTACCTTAGCCATCCTCCTATTGTAGGATTACTGCACCAGATGGCAAATTGATACTATACCAGAACCACCCACCTAAAGTACTTAAGGAATATCTTGTTAGAGAGTCATTCATGGTAATATTGTTGTTATTTAAAAGACCCTATTAGCTTTGTGACATGCACATTTATATTACTGTTTTGCTCAGTGCTTTGGTTTCTGAAATGTCTAAAAAGTTGTGACCTTTAAAACAAACTAACTCCCAGAATCTATTCAGTATATACACAAATCTTCACAACATGAAAACTCTGAGAATGACTTCAGCTATGTTCAGATCAGTGGAGCAGTGAACAATGGTGTCATTGTTAATGTCATTGTTAATACAAACATGTTTATTTCCCAGGATTCAGTGCGTGTATATGAACACCCTGGCTTTGTCCTGAAGCTGGTCCTGGATCAGACGACTATCAGGTTGCACCCCGATTTCAAAGACTTTGAGGCAGTCATGCTCAAAGTCTACCACCTCATGCTGGACGCCATCTGCGTTGTGCAGCGTGTGGAGACAACGCTGTACACTGAATGGGTACCCAATTCCACGCTCAGTGTTTTTATTCACCACAGCCTGCCTCTTTGGTATATGTAGGCATTTTCCTTCAAAAGCTTTCTTTTAATTTGAGAACCCTTGCTAATAAACCTGTTGGTAAGTTTACATCAATTGCTATTTTGAATTAAACAAATACAGTTTTAACATTTGTCTAGCAGAAGTAAGAAATCAAATAAAGTTTAAAAGGGCCATACATTATTTGCATTATTATTTTACACCTGTCCAATATTCGTTCCCTACTGTATGAAACTGCAGACTGTCTTTTTTTGATATCCATTTTTTGGCCCACAGTCACAGTATGACTAAATGCCATTGTAGTGTTTGATTTTGTATCATTAGAGGCTATATAAATACATAAACCCAAAAATGCATAGTAGAATCTAATTTTGGCAGTAGAGAGCAGAATGTGACAGCAGGATCCTGGAATGCAGTGTGCCCACTCACATAGCGCACGAAGATGCTGCGTTTGTAGATGGAATCTGTGGCACTTACGCATGCGTGAAACAATTAATTCCAAGCACCAGATGGCAATGCATTTTGCACAGACACTACAGTGTGGGTTGTTTGATTTGGAAATATCCTTTGTATGGCAATTTTTCCCTGAGGGGCACCTTGTGACCAGTGTGTATGTACCTCTCTCCTATACTGGTGGCATGCGATGCCAGTGTCCCTCTGAAATATACTTTGGATGTGCTTGTGCACACTTTTTTAAAGCTGTTGACTGGCTGTGCTGCTCAACTTGAGGGCCTTTCCTAAGAGCTACAACTTCAATTTTTCCAGTTGCTCTTGTTTTGAGCAACACATACTGTATATTATATGTTGGAAGTGAATGGAGTGCATGCAGTTATTGAAGGAGACTAAAAACAATTCACTACCATTGAAGCTATAGTCAGTGGAGGTCCTTTCCCTGTCTGCCTTTTACCTTTTACCTGTAATTCTGCACCTGTGATAAGAAGCTCTGTTGATGAAATCATCACTCTAACCCCCCTGACCTGTCCTGTCCCGTCCTGTCCCCCAGCCAGGGAGCCAGACCCCGGGGGCCCTGAAGCCCGTAGTGCTGCCGGAGATCCTTGAGGCGCGAATGGCTGAAGTGCGGCAGATGATCCAGGCTGAGAGCACGCTGCCCCTGCGGCACGTCCGCAACTACGACAAGTACGCGGCTCTGGTCACTCGGCAGGCGGACGAGGACGTGGAGCAGTTCCTGCGTGAGAAGCACCCCTTCCAGGAGACCATGATGGAGGTCACGCGCTACCAGCAGCTCTCTGACGAGATCCAGTACAACTGCGCCAAGGTGCGGCTCTGCGCTCAACTCCGCCACTGCTCTACAGCCAGGGATACTCTATATGTTGATCAGATGGTCAGCACTATGTACTTTGCATTGGAAGTTCTGTCTGTGCTGTTGTTGAAGCCATATGTTTTCTTGTTTGCCGGCTTGTTAGGGGAGGGCCGCAATCTAACACAGAGCATCCATAACTAGAATAGCAACACAGACAACACTGGAACCTTCATCCCTAACTGGATATCCACTAGTATGCACTGAATTATCTCTAAATGATAACAAGTTAATTGTGTTTATGTCCGATGTGATGTAAAAGATTCATTCTGTTGCATTGCTTTCACAGAATCATGTTGAAATGTTGACATGTTCAGCCAAATCATGGAACCTTTATACCATATGTCATATTGGTAACCACAGGTGGCTGTAAAGCATTGTTTCCAAACCCTGCGGGAACTGGTGTGTGCTGGTCTTCCTTCCAGCTGAGAGCTTAATTAGATTTAAGTACAGATTGGTATTCAGTTTAATTAGGATTAAACAGTTGTTCAATTAGGTGTATTAGTTTCAACAACCAATTAAGCTCAATTGGGACAGCTTCCCATCTTTATTTCAGGGCCATGTTGGCCATAATATGTTGAATAAACTCTTTTAATTGTCTGTTTCGGCTCAAGCACATTTCCAACAGCACATTTCTCTTCAGGGACCTAAAGCAGGGGATGTCAAACCCAGATTAATATTCAATCAACTTCTCAATGAAATTAAATTACTAAGAATCATGCAAGGGATTGGCCTTAACCTCACTGGAGAGACTCATAACTGTAAATATCTACTTTACAATAACATTTTGGGTCATGAGTTCTTCTGGAAAGGGGAAGGCTAATCCTGCTCAAATGGATTGTTCCCTTATGTGGTAGTTTTACTTCAGGGTATGTGTTAACGTCCTGTTCGGAATGATATAGTCCCTATGTTGTGTATATTTGGTACTTACATGCTACTCTAGATGGATCTCAGCACTATGTTTGGCACTGATGCTTGTTCATGTGTGGCTAGTGGTGTCTTGTTTATGCAACTTTTCATGCCACCGTATTAGATCCACTGTGTAAATTGCTCATTTGCTGAACGGTGATAATGCATCATAACATTTTGAGTCCCAGGCCAGGGCTGGGAATCTCTGCAACACAGAGTCTGACCTGTGGCCCATTTGCAGGTGGTGCGTCTGGGCATGTTTGAGGTGCACTGTGTTGAGCTGATCAATGCCCTGGTGAGGCGCGCTGAGGGAATCTGCCAAAAACTCGTGGCCCAGATGCTAGAGGACCACCAGGTCATCAACAGACAGTGAGTCTGACCCCCGCCAAAACACCCTGCATCACACTAGAGTCCCCCCTCTCCGTAGAGGGCTCCAGTGAAGGGGGATGGCTTGTTCTGTGTGAGAAATGAGCTGTGACATGAACACGTGTCTTCCAAATGCAGGCTGTGTGTGGAGTTTGAGAAGATCGCAGTGAAGGCTTTGAGCACCCCACCGAACACTCAGGAGCTGATGGAGCTGAAGGTAACACTTGCAGTGTGAAAACTCCTCTTCAAAAAACACGCCCTGCCCCAACTTTGCACACAAACATATTTTAGTTGGGTGTTGCGTCTTCTGTGATTCAAGTACAGTTTACCTAAAATCACTTCAAAGAGAAAAAATGTCATTAGAAAAAAGTAGCAGTTTAAAGCTGTTGATTTAACTGGAATTTTGCCATATTATTACCCCATATTATTCTTATTATCCTGATCTTTTAAGATCAAGTAAGCGCGCCAAAAACCTAGAGAAAAGTTATTATAACAGTTATTATAACATATTATTATAACAGTTTTCTAATACCACCCTATGAAAGGTAACATGGATTGATTGAATTCCAAACATACTTTAAAGGAATACATAATGCCATGCTTTTTAACCACACGTAACTTATTTTATGCTATGTAGCGCATATATTACGTTACACGGTTCATTATGTTTTCAATAACATTATTAAGCTTCTCATAGTTTTCACTGCCGTATTTGCTATATTTTTAATGTTATATCGCTGTTTCCTCAAAGCTAAAATTAGCTAGAATTTTTCCAGTCTAGTGTTCTAATCGCACGGCTAATCACACCAGTGTGACCGTACGCGCGAAAGGGTTACAATGAGTGATGGTCTGATTCATCCCCCCCTTCGTCCCCAACCTCCAAGGCGTATGTGGATCAGGTGGAGACCAAGGAGATGCCCCTTCTGGAGAAGACGCTGTTGGAGTCCAAGACACGGCTGTGCTTCCTGGTGGACTACACCAGCCTCTCCCCCGAAGACATGCGCCTGAACCGGGACACCTTCCAGTGGCACGCGCGCATGCCGTCCATCTTCGCCGACCACCGCGAGATGGTCCGTGAGAAGACCGAGCAGTACCAGGAGGGTCTCAAGGTCTGCCCCCCGCATCCTGTGTGAAAGAGAGAGGGAAACAGGGCGCAAATACCAAATGGCCATTTACTGCTGATTTATTCACTGTTCATGCATTTCAAAGGCAGAAATGTATTTGTCTTGGAAATGATTTTTGCCCTTGTTCCTTGTCTTTACCTTTTACCTAATTAGTATGAGATAATTTAGGTCTTCTGGCTTCTCATCAATCCCTCATGCACAAGAGCAACAGAGCTTAATTTATACATTTTTTTATGTAGATTGCATGTATGGAATTCTAATGATATTGAAGTAATGTCCTATGTACTTAGCTTACTGTGTGATGCAGTCACAGTAATAGTGTTTCTGGACCAGTGAAAGCTAATGGTGGAAAAGTGGGGTCCTTGTGAACACCATGGTAGGTGGAATTGACTGAGTCAAGCCAATCACAGCATTTTTCTGTGGAGAGAAAAGTCTTTTGATTGGTCCAAGGTCAGTGATTGGCAGCATGTGGTAGCTCCCCACCACATGGGTTCATGAAGCACTAGCTGAACTCCCAGCTGAGTGTCTCCTGCTGTGTCTCTCACCAGCTGAGGTGCGAGAGGTTTGTGGAGGAGCTGGAGGGCTACAGAAAACAGGTGGAGGAATTTGTGACCTTCGGTGACCTGGCAGAGCTGAACAAGTATCTGAAGAAGGCCCAGGCCCTCAGCGCCAAGCTGGACACAGCCATGGAGAAGGTAGAGGAGAACAAGGCCTGCTGGCTATGCCTTTTACACACGTCTGTGCATGAATCAACTTCATACCATGATAGCATAAGTACATGAGTACCTAGATTAAAAACACAATGGATACTTACATATAGATGTGGAATAGATACACACATGCTAATTTGCAAAGATCCATGAAAAGAATCTGTAATGTATTGGAGATCATGCTGTGGGTTGGAGTGAAACAAATATATGTCCTATCTGGGAGCTTGAATCTTTTTCTTGTGAGATTCAGGATTTAAAAAATTTACCATCAGACTTCTGATAAGATAATCTGGTTACCCATCACTCTAATCCTCAGTACAAGAAAGTGAATGGCTGTCATACATGTTCCAGTACAACTTCCAAACATTGTGTTCCCAGTTGCACCACACTGACCCTTTGCCTCTCCAACAGATAGAGGGGTTCAACCAGGAGGAGGAGGCCTACGACTGGCCGGTCTCACAGTACCCGCAGCGGAAGGAGATCCAGGACCGGCTCATGCCCTACCTGCGCCTGTACGAGACGGCATCCGAGTTCCAGAGCTGCCACAGGGCGTGGCTGGAAGGGCCACTGACCTCGGTCAACCCAGACAAGGTGGAGACGGAAGTGGGCAACTACTGGCGCGCCCTCTACAAGCTGGAGAAGACCTTCCAGGACTCTCCACAGGCCCTGAACATCGCTACGGCCATGAAGGCGGAGGTGGAGGGCTTCAAGGAGCACATCCCCCTAGTCCAGGTGCTCTGCAACCCGGGCCTGCGTGACCGCCACTGGGATGCCATGACGGAGGTGGTGGGTTTCCCACTGAAGCCCGAGGATGACCGCGCCTGTGTGGCCAACTTCCTGCCCCTGGGCCTGGAGGCCCACCTGAGCAGCTTCGAGGGCATCAGTGAGGCGGCCAGCAAGGAGTACTCGCTGGAGAAGGCCATGGAGAAGATGATGGTGGAGTGGAATGGCATGGAGTTCGGGCTGCTTCCGTACCGTGAGACGGGCACCTCCATCCTGTCCTCAGTGGAGGAGGTGCAGACGCTGCTAGATGACCACATTGTGAAGACCCAGACCATGCGCAGCTCACCCTTCATCAAGCCCTTCGAGAATGAGATCCGGTTAGACACCTCAGACCCCCAACAGGCACTACATATTCCACACGTGGCTGTGAGCCTGCTGTTTAGTACACAGCAGGCTGCATGTGCCCCATTAAGTATGTCAGCTTCCTCAGGGCATGCTGTGCGTATGTTTTTCTTTGTGTTTGTGTGTGTTTGTCTGTGGCACACCGACAAACACATTCACAACGGCATTCATTCATTCACAGTTTTATGCTTTCTTGCATAGGGCATGCTCTGTGTGTGTGTGTGTGTGTGTGCGTTACTCGGTAGCTAACATACAGTCTGTTACACTTTGGCTGGCATATAAGGACAAAGACAAACAAGCAAAAAGAAAGCGACTGGCCAGTAATATGAGTGCATTGCTGCCTCCTGCAGGGAGTGGGAGGAAAAGCTGCTCCTTCTGCAGGAGATCCTGGATGAGTGGCTGAAGGTGCAGGCCACTTGGCTTTACCTGGAGCCCATCTTCAGCTCGCCCGACATCATGGCCCAGATGCCCGAGGAGGGGCGGCGCTTCACCACAGTCGACAAGAACTGGAGAGACACCATGAAGCAAGTCTCCCTGGTAAGCCCAGCCCCTGTACTTATCAACCCCTCCCCCCAATGCATATGCCCCACCCACATCCCCTACAAGGACCTCCAGTGTAAATCACAGCAGATGGGCAAAACATGCTGTTGTGCAGCGCGACTTACAAGCCCAATAAGACCTGCATACATATCGCAAGAATCAGAGCAAAGGTCCAGAACAGAGTCACAGTAAACTGGTGTAAAGCAGCAGTGTAGCATAGTGGTAAGAAGCAGGGCTCATAACTTAAAGGTTCCTGGTTTGATTCCCTGTTGGGGCACTGCTGCAGTACCCTTGGGCGAGGTACTTCGCCCAGAATTCCCTTAGTAAATATTTATGTATGTCTCTCTGAATAAGAGTCTGCTAGATGACAGATGAAAAAATGAAAATTATGCAACGTAAAGCTGCAAAATGTCTTTAAATAACATTGATATGGTTGATATGTTCACACTATTTATGCCTCATAATTACCCTTATGATCAACATACGTATATCATGCTCAAATAAATGTAACCATTAAAAAGGTAACCATTGTGTTGAGCACATTCCCGATCACCCAAGGGGGTTTAAGCAGGCCAAACAAGTGTGTTTCCGGACCCCCCGGTGTTTGATCATTCCAAGACAGCCAGGAACAAGGCTATGCAGGTGATCACCAACAGGTTCAGCTACACCAGAGTCGGTCCCCTGATTTCCTGTTATTCTTGCCAGTCACACGTACCGCTGCACCGAAAGGACAAAGGAGAGGAAGAGCAGGTCTTTATCCAGCCCATTGCGTGGCGCCAGCGAGCGGTGCTGTCTAATCAGCGAGGACCCCCCCGTCGTTACTTTAAGGCAGAATTTTCTGCCGCTGTCCCCCCTCAGAGACATTCCAAAGGGTAATTGGCACCCTCAGCAGATCTGAAATGAAACACATCAATATCACCCACTGTTCTCCGAAAAAACCCCTGCCTGACAAGACCATCAAATAGAAATTATGGATTTTTGTCTGGCAGAAGGCGGTGATGTGGAATAGCAAGGAAATGAGGTCACAGGGACACACGTATACACACACACACACGCACACACACAAAACTCCTCTGGCTCACTGTATGTGTGTTAGCGTGTGTTTGTGAGTATACTAACACATAGCAAGGCATAGTAAATATAAACTTAGATGTGACTGCTTTAAAAGTAAGTGCCAGTCTTTCATGGATGTTTGTGCTAAAAATGTTTCGATCTGAACTCACTCTCTTTCTATATATACAATATTTTTTTCCTTTCATTGTTGTGCATAGTTGGTGTCTATGTTCTCATAGTAAACAGTTGCACCTTGAAGTGACCTGTATTCTCATCCTGGATATATCTGTTTCCAACAAAGTCAGAGCACTGAAAAACAGTTACAGCTAACTGAGAGAGCTGGATGCATGAAATCTTTAGGCAAATTTGAAGGATGCTATTTGTCTGAAGAGAATGAAGCGTTTCCCTCAACATCAAAGGGAAAAACCCATGAGCGAAAGCCTCCTCAGAACCACAGGGTGGCACTGTTCCCCCATGACACCTCCTGAAGTCGTGACCAGTTTATGATCGTCCTCACATCACAAGTCATTATTTACCCTCCAGTTTAACATGTCAATTAACTTCTCTTCTGGAAAAGAAGAAGATAAAACAGTTTTTTAATTGAAAAAAACATGGTTCCATGGATCTGCTTTCGTTCGATTCTGCTCGGATTCCTTGAAACTAACAGGGGTTCTCTCTGATGAATATAAATGCAAGAATATCTCTCCTCAATTTATTGGTGGGCTTTTGCGGGGTGCTGAACTAACAGAAATCATTATTGAGCTGTCAGACATGCAGAGTAGAAAGCAGAGACAATCTGTCTGGTGGTGACAAGACGCTTCCTCTCCCTAGGTAAAACATTTTGACCTGCAGTGATACCTGTATTTAATTATAGCCGAAATATGACAGAGGATTGGAGGCTTGGGGGGAGGAGGGGAGAGGATGAGGATATGACGGCCATTTTGGTGTGGGTCTTCAAATAGTGGTGTCGGGACAGGGGCCACACGGACACGCTGTTTTACATAGATACAAGGGAGATGAATGAACAAAATGCTTCTCTGATCATACAAAGAGAACAATATTATCTTCCTGTTTTCTTTGCCCTGCTCTGTAATATGCTATCTCGATTCTTATAATATGCCTCATATCCTGGATATGCAAGGGAAGAAAAAGCAATGAAATTCTAATACGAGTGTTGCAATGACCTCTGCAAATTTGTCTCAATGAAAGGGAACAGCATCATATTTCCTTCCAGTGCTGTCTTATGAACCAAAATGAACCAGCAGAAATATCATATCCTTCCATTTCCAATTTTGTCTGCCTTCATATTGGATTGTCAGTCAAACAAGGGAAAGATTTGATTTCCTCATTTACTCCAAGTGGTTTATTCACACCATTCAAGGCAGGAGACTGTTATCAATACTTTCTAATAAAAAGAGATGTAATCTGAGAAATAAGATTTCCCGGACTTATTTTCGTCTCAGTCTTTAAGTGAGTCATTTTTCGTGCTTTAAAAAGGGGATTTGAGGAGGGCTTAGCTGGTATAAAACGTTATTACTGCCTTTTGTTATTTGCCACTGGAATTTAAAAAAAAAGTGTCTGACTAAGAAAGCAATCATTTAAGTTTGGTCTCCACTCAATCACTGGTCTCAAGCTGCCAAGGTAACAGAATAAGAGCTATCAGGAAGGGAGGGAGAAATAATAATTAGTCAAAGAAAAGGGAGAAAAATGAAGTACAACTTTTAATTTACTGCCAGTTCCATGATAAAGCACCAGAATCTTCCTCGTGGCAGCGAGAGCAGTACAAAGAGCAATGGATGGCTGCTTACAAGCAAGCAATGTTGCAGTGTGTGAAAACTGTTAGTGAACTTGTATAACAGTAGCAACTACAGAATAGCCAAGTGCATTTAACCCAGTGTGTTAAATGTATTTTAAATGGAGTGAATGCTTTTTGGCAGCAGTGTGGTGCAGCTGTAAGTAGTGCATGTAACCAAGTTAGATATCCTGTAACCCAAAGGATGCCATTTCATGCTGAGGTGGGGCACTACTGCTTAACCCAAGCTGAGTATAGAAACATCCAGTTGGACAATTGGATGATACCTAACCTATGTAAGTCACTGTGGATAAGGAAGTCTGGTAAGCAGATACCTAAAAAAACGTGACAGTTTTAATATGTGGCTGTGTGGGACACCCAGTTTGCTGACACCATCTTTGATCTCTTGGTTTAATGTTTACAGACGGCTGAGGATAGCTGTAATGACTCACTGCAAAGCCGTGGCAGTGAGTGCAGTGAACACAATATTAAATGCAACTTCAGAACAGGCAGAAAGGGAATGAAGAACTCATTCTCTGAAGAATCCAGTTGTGATGTTGAAGGGTGCATTTGTCAGCAAGAAGGATGTTTTTTTTTTTTTTGCGAAAGGAGGCCCTTAGCTGTAACCATAACTTCATGCAAGTCTCTCAGTGGTTTGATTGCCATCATCTTTCTCATTTGTTACTCTTCGTACAGGGTTCATTTGTTCCAGCTGCTGTCTGGAAGCATGTCAGTGTGTTCTCTCTAATTGGTTTACACTAACTGTTTAAAGCTTTAAAAGCGCTTTGGGTGCTGTGCTGTCTGAAGCACAGACAGTGCCAGAGGTCATTAAGACATGTTATGGCCATCTCTCTTGTTCTTCACCAGGACAAAAATGTACTGTCAGTGCTGGCCATTGACAAGATGCTGGAGAAGCTTAAGAAATCCAATGAGCTCCTGGAGCTGATTCTGAAAGGCCTGAACGAGTACCTGGAAAAGAAGCGCCTCTACTTCCCTCGCTTCTTCTTCCTGTCCAACGATGAGCTGCTGGAGATCCTCTCTGAGACCAAAGACCCTACCAGGTAGAGCTCTGTGCTCAACAGTCTGAGCCTCACCCCCACTAGGTACAGTCCCACCCCCCAATGTGTGAAGCTTTGCTGCTATAAGGTAAAGACGGCACCACACCAGGTAAAGACCTACCCCTAAGAGCAATAGACCCGGCCCTACCAGGTAAAACCACACCCCTACCAACCCCAACCACTCAGTAGGCTATTATTTAGGATTCTGCACATGGGGGACCATGTTGAATCTCTTGGCAGCAGATGAGAGCAGAGGAACCGGAATCTCAGCCCATGCTTCAAACCTGTACCACAAAACACAGTGTTGTAACCTATGCCCATTTAACTCATTTGCTGCCTTTGATGACTGTAGTCACCAGAATTCCAAACGCTCTAGACTACCCTGACATTTGGAATGTTGGTGACCATATATTTCTGGTCAGGCTGAGGATCAGCTTTCTAGAGCACTCATTCAGTGCATGAGTCTTTGCTCAGTCAGCAAAGTGCACATCTAGCCATAGCTTATGTTTTTCAACCCCCATGAATTACCTGTATTAGGGTTTCCCCAGCTTATCCTGTTACAGTAGCATGCCTCAGGAGTCTACTCTGAGGATCCTGTGTGAGTCACTGTTGATCAGAAGCAAAGTGCTTCACCTGGCTGCTCCTGTGAATTACCGCCACTGAAATGGATTGTAGATGCATACCTTATGCTTGTTAGTGCAGCTTTAGTAAGCGATGGGATACAAAAATGGTTTACTCAACCCTGCAGCCTGTGTGAATCAGATGTCCACTGTGAAGGACAGCTGTGTGCTCCAGCCTGCTCGAAAACACAGTGGGAGATCCTGGCTTTGCATGCATTTCAGAATAATCATGAAATACCAGCTCCCTGTTCCAATAAACAGTGGACCACATACAGATAATCCACCCCTGCTTTATGAAATAGTGTCTGGAAACCTCTTTGCAGTGCATAATAGGGTTTTCCTTCTTGCACAGTAGCATCTCTCAAGGTGCATGATGGGCAACCAACGGTATTGAAGGCAGCGGCTAGCATTGGTCATACGTGGACAAACAGGCATAACAACCCTACAGAGCCTTGTGAAGGATTCACAGCATTCACACACTGTAACCAAATAAATGCAACAGAATCAGAGCTTTCCACCAGATAACTGATGCTCTGTCTCTTTTTAAAAAACGCAAAGGGGCGCACTTTGCAACCAGGTTGTCTGGGGAGGAGTGTGCGTGGGAATGTTGTTTCTTTTTTTTCCCTTCATAGACCGCGCCACCTTTTAATATCCTCTGCGTTACAAAGGCGGGGGGAAGACGAATGGAAAAAAGCAATTTAACTGAGTCCAGGCTTAGAAAACTAATTTCAAACCTTGAAAGTCCTGTACTTACTGTGGGAATTTAATTATAAAGGCTCTTTTCTTCGGCGGCTGCTGTGTTCTGAGTGAAGACACCGTGCCCTACTTAAGGCACCGCTGGTCCCTCAACGGTCTGCTGCTGATAAGCAAGCCTTGTCTTATTCCACCCTAAGGTATTTGTTTAATAATGCCTTTTCAGACAAAGGAGGTTTCCACTCTGTGCTTTCTCTCTCCACGAAGAATCCCATCAGCACCTGCGGCTGCTGGCGCCCCTTTAAAAAGGAAGAATGGGTTTAAAGTGCGCTGCTAATTCATCCAGCTAAGCACGTTGGTCCGCGGCTGGGCAAGCATGAGGACTTAGGGGCCATGGAGGGAAAGGGGGGGTGGCCTGCACAAGAAGTCCAGCAGGAAGTCTCGACCCTACCTTAAAGTTTCTTTCACCGATGAAGCCAAACCCTGAGCATGTACTCCTGTCCAGAGGGGCTCTGTTCTTTGCACCAAACATCCCAAGTCTCTAATAGCCCCTGCCCTATTGTCCCATTATAATGTAATTCCTCACAATGTGTCTGATGAGGGTTGTAGACCCCTTTTGCCTACTGAGTCTTCCATTCATCTACCTATGTACTATCAGTGTCGTTCACGCACTTAATTGCATGTGACCTACTACACGTGTGACACTCTGTTGCAAAGGGAGGCGTATTAGCAATGCAGTTCTATTTTTGACTGGGGAATGTCAAACTACCCACTGGTAATTTGGGAGGAGTGTATGCTTCCTCAACTGTTGAGTATGCTCTCTAAGGCACAGAAAGAGCTTCAAAGAGAGAGATTCTTGGATTTTTTTCAGAGTGTCATCTTTTATAAATGGGTAGAATGCGATTGTATGATTCCCTTCTTTTCTGAACTGTTGCCAGAATTTGAAGGAGAATGAATGAAGCGCTCTGCATTCACTCTGCCAAAGGAGCAGATTGAGCTTGTACCATCACATGCATATTTGAATTGGAGTGCTTAAACGTGACTCCTGGTTACCTTCTCCCTCTCCCGTCTTTGTTAAGGGTGCAGCCCCACTTGAAGAAGTGCTTCGAGGGCATTGCCAGTGTCCAGTTCACAGACGTGCTGGACATCACCCATATGAAGAGCAGCGAGGGCGAGGTGGTAGAGCTGGAGGATATCATCTCCACCTCCAAGGCCCGCGGCCAGGTGGAGAAATGGCTGCTGGAGCTGGAGTCTGGCATGCTGAAGTCCCTGCACAAGGTACACAGTCGACCAGTCTGCATAAGAATCAGTTCTATCACAGCAAGAACGTCAGCTTGTTAACTGCATCACGATGGTACTGATTACCAGTGAACTACATCACAGTAATACTGACTGCCAGTCACCTCCGTCACAGTGGTACTGACTACCAGTCACCTCCATTGTAGTGGTACTACCAGTCACCTCCATCACAGTCGTATTGACTACCAGTCACCTCCCTTGCAGTGGCACTGACTACCAGTCACCTCCATCACAACTGTACTGACTCTGCTGGTCAATTGCCATCACAGTACTAGTCAGTGCCATCACGGCAGTAATCACAACCTGTCAACTCAGTCAATTCCATCACAGGTTTATTTACAACCATTCAGCTCCATCACAGGTGTACTGACAAACATCATCTTTGTCAGACTGTTACCAATAGTTATGAACTCCATCACAATGGTTCTGAGAATGATTAACTCAGTCATAAGTGTACTGATAGTTAGCTCCATTACAGAGGAACACACAACAGTCAACCTTATCACAGCTGATCATCTTCATCATAGTGGTACTGACAAATGTGAACATTTGGGTGTCACATTTGGCTTTTTGGGTGTTGTTGAGCTGTGAGGTTGGAGTTGATATTGGGATGAACATTTGCAATGTCTCATGACTGTGCCCATCAGGTGATTGGAGAGGCGATCCAGGCCTACCCCAAGGACCTGCGGATCAACTGGGTGCGGGCATGGCCAGGGCAGACAGTGCTGTGTGTCTCGCAGGTATACTGGACGAAGGACATCCATGAGGCCATCTCCAAGGGCCAGAAGGTAAGGCGGAGATTACACAGGGGCCCACCTGTCTGTTCTGTTCAGTCAACTCAATGAATTAAATTCACTGACACATTTAGAAATGGGATTCTGACATGTCCACTCAAAACCTCTTCTGAAATATTCCAGTGCAGTTGTTAGAAACAGAAAATCTATGCTACTACAGCTTACATGATTAAAGAACATGGTGATAAAAGTTGTGAAGTGAACACTGAGTATCAGCATATCTTCAGGTCAGTCTTTGCACTTTCTCAGGAGTACATGTGTGTTTGTGCATGTGTGTGCGTGTGTGTGTGTGTCTGTGTCTGTATGTGTTTCCCCAGGCTTTAGACGCATACCTGGAGCAGAACAACACTCAGATCGATGACATCGTGACACTGGTGCGAGGCAAGCTGTCCAAGCAGAACCGTGTCACTCTGGGTGCCCTCGTGGTGCTGGACGTGCACGCCCGCGACGTGCTGGCTTCGCTCGTCAAGAAGGGCATCAGCGACGAGAATGACTTTGACTGGCTCAGCCAACTGCGCTACTATTGGCTGGTGAGTGTGACCATGTCATCGCCAGTGACCAGTCGAAACCATACAACTGGACACTCCTCGGTCTAAGTCTTTTTTTGCTTCATTTTTTCAGTACATTTAAACTTTTAGAAACCACCTTGTTTTATCTTTATTGAGAGATTTCCATGTCCAGGCTTTGGGTCTAGTTCAAGTTAGGTGTATAGGTTGATGTATGTGTTTGAAGTTTGAGGACAGCTAGCTTAGGCCTTCATGTTGTTCTGAGGCCTTTGGTAATGTCTGTGTCTCTCTCCGATCAGGAGGACCAGCTCCAGACCAAGATGATTAATGCGGGCCTGGCTTATGGCTATGAATACCTGGGCAACACCCCTCGCCTTGTCATCACCCCGCTCACTGACCGCTGCTATAGGTCAGGATCCCCTCTCTCCTCTCTGCTCCATTGGCTGGGTGGTTCCCATGGGAGCAAAAACCATATATTCACTATGTAAAAATGTGGCAGAAACATTTGTAACATCAACAGCAACTTTAATGACATGCATTGCAGAGGAAACCTGGAAAACCTTTGAACTGTTTGCCACAACAGTATGCTGCAATCTGTTTGTGTCCTGAGCTGTCACAGGAAAACCAGCAGAGCCTTATATAGCAGAGCAGGCTTTAAATATACAGACAGAACCATTAATGTCAAAACAGCATCTCCTAGCAACACACCCACAATCAATTAATAAGCTATTAAGCAATTAGGAGGGAAGTAAGCCTGTACAAACAGTGGCTACAACAGTATAGTAACATGTATAAGATAGCATCTTCAGCAAATTTTCAGCAGAGCTTTGCCATTAAAATAGACACTCAATCAATCAAGCAAAATTAATTTTGTTTGCCGGCATTTTCAATCAGGATGTCACAGAACACACTGAAGTCCCTAATTGACACGTTCATGTTTCTCATGCTGTGAGATTGTCTTTTGTTGATGGTGCCAGCGCACATCTGGTTCACGTATGAGTGCAGGTGTCTGATGCTCCCATTCCCTCCCCTGCCTCAGGACCCTGTTCGGGGCCCTGCATCTGCACCTCGGAGGGGCCCCTGAAGGCCCCGCAGGAACAGGGAAGACCGAGACCACCAAGGACCTGGCCAAGGCGGTTGCCAAGCAGTGTGTCGTCTTCAACTGCTCCGACGGCCTGGACTACATCGCACTCGGCAAGTTCTTCAAGGTGGGCCACACTATTTGTCTCCTCAGTAACATCTGCCTGTTCACTCAAAAGAGCCATGTGAAATAAAAGAAAGGTTTGAGATTACTGTGAGCTAACACAGTGTTGTGCCTCTGTAACTTTATTACTCTGCCTGGCCTTACATACAGATCAAAATGAAACTGAGGGATCGCTACCCCTGCAACAATGGGCAATCAGGCGGTTTGGAGAAACTGGGCGACCTGCCTGCTAAATCAGAGTCTGTTTGCAGGGAAACATGGGGCAGCGGGGGGGGACGCTTTGTGGCGATTTGTGATTGTGCCACATCAGTGGGGCGGGGCGCACAGCTCTCAGACGGCACCGCGAGGGCCCTCATTAATACCACTCAGACTGCTTTACCTGACTATTGTACTCCAGCGTAATTATCCAGTCTGAGCTGAAAGCTATTTTGAGCACACAAAAAAAAAAACTACAGGTGTTTGCAAAGATCTCATAAAGAGTAAATTGTCCAGAAAGGCAGAGGATAAAGAATGACAATTGAGTGCAGACTTTTCTCAGTTCAGCTCTTTAGCTCTTTTGAACTGTTAATAAAAATTAAACTGTGGGATTGCTCTTGGTCGGACATAGGTTGCATGCATCGCAGGAAAAGACAAGACAACTGGCCTGGCAAATACCATTTCTGTGTTTTATTCCAAAATACCTCAAAATAAATTTTCCAATTGCTTATTCCATGCTTAACGATGACAGTAATGCTTTTATGTGTTTCCAGTCACGGTCGGTGATGATATAGATTCTGATGGATCAGGTTGAATAAGGTTACTGTGAGCAGCTGTGGTGGAGTGTTCAAATGTGGGCTGATCTGTCCCTGCCCCTCCAGGGCCTGCTGTCATGCGGCGCGTGGGCTTGCTTCGATGAGTTCAACCGAATCGACCTAGAGGTGCTGTCCGTGGTGGCGCAGCAGATTTTGACCATACAGAGAGGTGAATATTATGGAGTGCCACTAAAACCATGAGTGGCAGGTACAAGCAGGAATCTGGATGGAGGCCTGGCCTTAATCATTAACCATGGAAGGCTTTTTTGTAGTTGCTTTTTTTCTTCGCAATGCCTGTATAGTTGCATGTTCTGGTATTGATTACCTAACTGCAGCCAGCATCTGTACTGGTAGTTAAATAATTTGCAATACAAGACCTGTAGTTACAAGTACCTGGAAAAGCAAGAGCATCTCAGCTTTCAAAGAGAGGACTTGGCTTGGAGCTTTGTTGTTGTCTGATGCCTTTGAGGTCCAGAGCAGAAAGAAGGGATCAGGTAGAGAGTATTGATTTTCAGACACAACTGGAGTGACTGACCTGTAGTGTTCAGCAACATCTTGACAAACTGTTGGCCGGGCCTGCTGATGTAGAAACTGGTGTCCTGCAGGAATTGCTGCCAACTCTGAGATGCTGCTGTTCGAGGGCACTGAGCTGAGGCTGGACCCCACCTGTGCCGTGTTCATCACCATGAACCCGGGCTACGCCGGCCGCTCCGAGCTGCCCGACAACCTGAAGGTACAGAACTGGGCCCACGCATGGTCCAGACTGGGCTTTATGGGGCCCAGCCTCATTTTGTAGTAATCATAATAATGTTAATGGGTTACATTAGTTACATTGGTATAGCTCTTATATAATTCAGTTACAGTAAACTAACCTCAGCCACCCCTAATTTGTAGCACCCATCTGGGTGATGCACGGAAGCGATTTTGTGTCAGATCGCTCACCACGCACATTTTTCTGACAGAGTACTGCATTGACAGAGATCATTGGAGTCATGTAACCAGGTGGTCGCAGGCAATTGTGAATATACAGTTGTTGAATGTACAACAACTGTGAATATACAACTGTCATGTGACCAGTTCACATTCAGGTGTGCAGTCGGTGATGTTAGTGGTGGGGTCGGCCATGTGCCCAAGCTGTCTTATGTTAGTCAGTTAGTCAGGCCGTCACAGGTTTTCAAGGTATTGGTGGGGGGTGGGTTAGTCATGTGATCTCTGTCTTCACAGGTTTTGATGGGATTAGTGGAGGATGGGTTAGGCATGTGACCAGATCTTTGCAGGTTTTGAAGGTGCTAGAGGGGCACGGGTTAGTCATGTGTCCAGATCCTCACAGGATGTTGACTGAGGGCAGGTAACGTGACAGGGCGGTGACAGCCATGTGACACACACTGCCCTGCCCCGCAGGCCCTGTTCCGGACTGTGGCCATGATGGTGCCAGACTACGCCATGATTGCTGAGATTGTGCTGTACTCCTGTGGCTTTGTGACGGCGCGGCCGCTGTCGGTGAAGATAGTGGCCACATACCGGCTGTGCTCTGAGCAGCTGTCCTCCCAGCATCACTATGACTATGGCATGAGGGCCGTCAAGTCTGTCCTTACCGCCGCTGGAAACCTAAAGGTATCTCCCGGCCTCCACACCCTCTCCACATCACAGATCATCACACGTTTCACTTATATCCTTACCTCATCTAGTAACTTGAATTTACTGCCCCATCCTCATACTCCCTTCAGATACATGTATGAAGTGCCCCCCAGTATGCCAGCATTTACAGTACATTTACATTTCAAATTCAGGTTGAAGTTTAGTAATCACAGTATGCATAAATTGAAATGGTTTTTACCAAGTCACATGAGGACCATTGTGCAGCTGTGAAAATAGCAGGATCGCACAGTAAAGAATACACAAGTGAGGATTTAAACCATACAAAGTTGTTCTCTTTGCTCATCGCCACCTGATTCAGCTGAAAGCTTGTTTCCCTCTGTGCATTCTGGGTAGATGTCTGTCATAAATAACAACAACTGTGGGAGTGCGGTATGCAGCCTGCACACAGAGGAGACGCTTCATCACAATATTTACAGTTCTGTGAAACTCGAGGAGTTTCAGCGTGCCGGGGCAACAGTGGCAGAGCGACTCAGCTCGAAGTTGCCTGCCACCGAGTCTAATTAATACACCTTTCAGGAATAATCATCACAGATACAGATCTCGCCATTTCCCTCACCTCAGAAGGGAGGCCAGATGCACAGACTGTATTGTTTTCTGCGATGAGTATATTCATATGACATGTTGTCAAAGAGTCTCTGCTGTAAGTTCTACCTTTGAAATTGCTTTGTGGGAAGGGGAGACACTGATGTGGCCCCAGGGCTAAAGCTGAAAATGCCATTGATTTTTTTTTTTATTTGAAAACAGGCTGTGTCAGCGCAGAGGCCGAAAGTCGGTCTTTCCCTGTATGGATGAGATTCGTCTCTCAGGGCAAGCTTTTCATAACATGTTTTTTTCCTGTAGCTGAAGTTTCCAGATGAAAATGAAGATGTCTTGTTGCTAAGATCTATAATTGATGTCAACCTGCCCAAATTTCTGGCTCATGACCTGCCACTGTTTGAGGTGAGGATGTTTGGATTGTCAGTATCGCGCTTTGAATGGAAATTCTGTTTGAATGGAAATTCTGTGTGTGTGTGCATGTGTGTGTGTGTGTGTGCATGTTTGTGTGTGATTGTGTGTGCGCATGCTTCTGCATCTCCACCCTTCATGTGTGTGTGTGCATGTGTGTGTGTGTGTATGTGTTTGCAGGGCATTACATCTGACCTGTTCCCTGGCGTGACCCTGCCGAAGCCTGATTACCGAATCCTACTGGACGCCATCAGAGAGAACGCGGAAAAGATGAACCTGCAGGTGACCGACTTCTTCGCAGAGAAGATCCTGCAGATCTTTGAGATGATGATTGTACGCCATGGCTTCATGCTGGTGGGGGAGCCCTTCGGGGGGAAGACCTGCGCCTACCGAGTGCTGGCGGCTGCCATGAACGACATCTGCGATCAGGTACCGCCTTCTCTGCACAAGCTATCACACCTCGCCTCACCTTCCCCAGTTGCGCCACCATCTCTAGTGGGAGCTACCTCACCTCACCTCACTTTCCCCAGTGGCACCACCATCTCTACATGAGCTATCACACCTCCCCTTCCCCAATATTACCACCATCTCTACATGAGCTACCTCACCTCACCTTCCCCAATATGACCACCATCTCTACATGAGCTACCTCACCTCACCTTCCCCAATGGCACCACCATCTCTACATGAGCTACCTCACCTCACCTTCCCCAATATGACCACCATCTCTACATGAGCTACCTCACCTCACCTTCCCCAATGGCACCACCATCTCTACATGAGCTACCTCACCTCACCTTCCCCAATGGCACCACCATCTCTACATGAGCTACCTCACCTCACCTTCCCCAATGGCACCACCATCTCTACATGAGCTACCTCACCTCACTTTCCCCAATGGCACCACCATCTCTACATGAGCTACCTCACCTCACCTTCCCCAATGGCACCACCATCTCTACATGAGCTACCTCACCTCACCTTCCCCAATGGCACCACCATCTCTATATGAGCTACCTCACCTCACTTTCCCCAATGGCACCACCATCTCTACATGAGCTACCTCACCTCACCTTCCCCAATGGCACCACCATCTCTACATGAGCTACCTCACCTCACCTTCCCCAATGGCACCACCATCTCTATATGAGCTACCTCACCTCACCTTCCCCAATGGCACCACCATCTCTACATGAGCTACCTCACCTCACCTTCCCCAATGGCACCACCATCTCTATATGAGCTACCTCACCTCACTTTCCCCAATGGCACCACCATCTCTACATGAGCTACCTCACCTCACCTTCCCCAATGGCACCACCATCTCTACATGAGCTACCTCACCTCACTTTCCCCAATGGCACCACCATCTCTACATGAGCTACCTCACCTCACCTTCCCCAGTGGCACCACCATCTCTACATGAGCTACCTCACCTCACTTTCCCCAATGGCACCACCATCTCTACATGAGCTACCTCACCTCACCTTCCCCAGTGGCACTGGTTGAATCGACTCATTTAGTCAACTGAACACCAAAGCTTAGAACATGACTTCATTAATAAACATCAGAATGTATGTGACTTTCTCTGCATCTCATATATGCTTCCTTTAAACTGGCCAATTGTCTAAAATGCTCAAAATGTTCATAGTCTTATGCAACATCTCTCTTTTAAATGAAGGGGACCTGTTTACAGGACTTCATTTTTCATATCAAGTCACTGTTAGACACAGGGTTTTACAGTGATTACAGTTAAGTAATTAATGTGGTCAGTGTGTAACCAGGATTGGAGTAAGGCAGGTAAGCTACCATGTGCAGGGGCTGCAACCCAAATGCTCCATGATCCTCCAGTGCAGATCCCAGAGCTGAAGCCGCCACACCACATGCTCTTTTCTTACGGAGCGCGGGATGGCAGGGGACTGCCGGCAGCTCTGTGGGCTCGCTCCGCAGGATTGATGGTGTTTACATGCCCTGATGGGCAGTGATTCCAAGTGGCAGGCGTCGCAGAGCGAGACGGAGGCAGCCTCCACAGCCTGCCATCCCGACTGACGGAGGGGAGCGGCCGTTGCATCCATCATAGTCCCAGCAAAATGCCAGCCTGTCCGTCACCACAAGGACCCCGCATGGTTCTCATATCCTCCGGACAACTACATCCTTACCGCAAAAGGCCCTGCTTCCTTAAATACCGCCTGACAACTCCTTTCTCAGGCATGGCGGGCGCACTGGGCCCTTTCCCTTTTGTTTGGTGAAAGGCTTAGTCACCATGAAAGGAATCGCCAAAGCTTTTCTTGGAGCTCCTCTCCTCTAACTGAAGAGAGCTGTGAGGAAATATTTGGAGAGCATGTGTTAAGCAAATACATATCAGCCGTGGCATTCTCTGTGTACTGCATATGATGGCCCTGTCATGTGGATATTAATGCACTGTATTTATCTGCTGTGGTTGCAGTTCATTCAGTAGGGGGGTCAACATTTGCTCTCTGTGCCATCCTTGCAGGGTTTGATGGATGAGAACAGAGTCCAGATCACAGTCATCAACCCCAAGTCGATTACCATGGGTCAGTTGTACGGACAGTTCGACCCGGTCTCCCACGAGTGGTCGGACGGAATCCTAGCGGTCAGCTACAGGGCTTTCGCCACCTCTCAAGTAAGCCAGCCCCCACAAGGGGCTCGTTAGAGTGGCCAGTGTAAGTCCTTAAGCCGCACCTAAATGAGAGACTGAACTGTCATTGTTCTGTCAGTACACAAACTGAAAAGCAGTTTGGTGGTTAAGCTTCTTTGTTGATTACGTGTTCTCACAGATTAAACTGATACACTCACCCCAGCAGAATAAGAGCAGTGCTGGCTGTCAGCGATTGAAATTGGGACTCCTCTTCTTTTAAAATGTGGGACATGGGAGATTGATCTCTCCTTTACGTGACAGCAGCTGGAATGAAATTTCTCACTGAAGACTCCTTGTATTTGTGCTCAGAATCCTTTATACAGAAAATGAGTCAGATTCCCAGATAAGAAATAGAGATGTATGCGTTTCACTTTAAATGAAACCTCATACTAAAGTTTAATATTAAGGTTAGCCTGAGAACTTTTATATGAGCAATAAACTGTATTAACTCTGAATAATGGTTGCTTTCGCCATTTCACTTTTCCTAACTATAGTCATTGTTATGTACTTCCATAATTATATTTCATTTCTGCAGGGACTGGTTTATTGTGGCCCCTAGTTATTAAAGTAATTTAAGTTATGTATCAGCGCAAATATAAAGAGTGGGTTCAGATAAATGTTTTCTTGTAATATTATACAGTGATATCATTGTATTCTTACTTTTTACATGTCCGTTTTTCAATTGAGTTTTCACAGGAGGATTTCAGATAAGGTTAAGTTCAAGTTAAGTTCAAGAGTAGATCAGCTGTGGCCTTTGGAATCCAATGTGGGATTTAAACCCATCCTAGTCACCTAATCACAAGATCATTGCCCTAACCTTTGTCTGTAGTATGCCTTATTCTTAAAGATTAATGTCCTTCTGAGTTCACAACTCTTTTTTAACTGGAGAAACTAGGCCAACACTTAATAATAAACTTTGATGGTTATTTCAGTAGCTGTTAAACTGATAAAGATCTTGTGTGATCTTTTGCAACTTTAAATGAACAGCTACATAGCACAAAATGTATCATGATATTAATATTTTATGAATAATTCTGGCATCTTGGATTTGGACAGGTGGGTAAAAAACCTGTTTGTTTAAATATGTCTGTAAGTGTTATTGAAAAGTTACAGCAAGGTTAAATGTCAGCCTGTGATACAGTAGCCCAAGGGTGGTGTGTTACAGTAGCTCATGGCGTGGTCCTTCTTTGTGGCCTCTCCGCAGAGCCCGGACAGGAAGTGGTTGATCTTCGACGGGCCCGTGGATGCGGTGTGGATCGAGAACATGAACACAGTGCTGGATGACAATAAGAAGCTCTGCCTGATGAGCGGGGAGATCATTCAGATGTCCCCACAGATGAGTCTTATCTTCGAGCCCATGGACCTGGAGGTGGCTTCGCCTGCCACGGTGAAGCACCAGGGGGATTCTGGGGCTTTTATTCTGTTGGGGTCAGGGTGAAGTTCTTCAGGGAGTGTCATGTGTGTAAAATACCCCGTTAGTTCAACCTTTCCGTGCTCAGCACTGTGTTGTTTGCACGTGTTAGATCTTTCAACACCAGTTACAGGTTTATGCACAAAACATTTCAAGGCCATTCCATTCTAAAACTTCCTGTGAAGTCAACGCTACATGATACAATAGGGTAATATTTAGTACTAATTATTTAATTTAATTATCATTATTATCATTAATAATGATTCAATAACTATTCAGTATATTGCTAAATTACAGTGAAAGCATATGTTCTAAATGTGATGTCACAGCACACTCTGATTCACTAAGCATGGCTCCTGGCATACTCCACAACAGAGTCATTCACAGCATTATCACAGAGTGTGAGAGCATGGGCCAGCGAATCCATTAAAAGCATCGGAGCCAGAGCGTGTGGATCTGTAGCAGACGTTGGCATGCGCCGCAGTAATATGGGTTGTCCTGCGTAACCCTGCCTTTATAACAGGTGACAATGAAGCCTCGATGGCCGACACTGAACTTTTGCAGGCAGGAGTGCAACAACTGGAGCAGAGGAGCGATTTTCCAACTTCCTAATGAAGACTTCCATCCCCCCCCCCCCTTTGCTAACCTCACTTGACCGGCTTGGGGTCACCCTCCGGGCCCGGGCTGGAGCTCAGAGAGCTGTGGTGACAGACTCGGTTCCCCTGCTCCTCTCAGGCTGGGAATTTAAAAAGGGCTGCGCCCCTTCTGGTCAGCGCCGCAGTGTAATTACCACGCAGAAGCCTCTGCGAGTCTCCCTCTCCTTCCCGTCACCTTCCTGCTCCACGCATCAGATGTGTCCTGTTTCTGTCCCGCCTCCGCTGCCTTTGTGTGTGCGGAGTGGGGCGGGGTGCGGCGGCGGCGGGGGCCCCTCTCCGGAGCGTCGCGGGCGCTCCAGCGGGCAGACGCATGTCACGGCTCCCGCAGGAGGATTAGTGAGTGGAAGAGAACCCGGGCTCCGCCAAAACAAATCCCCCTCGCCGCCGGGCCGCTGCACCAGCGTGATTAATCCTCCTCCTCCGTGCCCCCCTCCGCTCTGAAATAGGAGCGCGAGAAGCACGCTACGCAGGTGTTTAAAGGAGAGGCAGACTGCGGTGTTGCCTCTCACTGCGGCGGCTTAAATTTCATGTTCATTACCACCGCAATGTCATTGACTTGCTGAATCTGTCAGATTGTAAGTGTTGTGCGTGTACTTGAATTTGAAGCATGAAGTGATATGTATCCAACATATTCTATCTTCAGACTTTGATATGTGTATGTAGCTCAATTAGGAGCGTAATTTGATTATGAAAATACCTGTGAAAAAGCACAGATAACAGATTTGGTTTATCTGTATGTGCATTTGTGTGTGTGTGTGTGTGTGTGTGTGTGTGTGTGTGTGTGTGTTTCTGTGTGTCACTGTGTACATTTGGGTGTCTGTGTATTCCTGTTTCACTGCGTGTGTGTAATTGTGTGCGTTCATGCATGTACGTACGTATGTTTGTGTGTTTGATTGTGTTCCTATGTGTCACTGTGTACGTGTGTGTGTGTTCAGGTGTCCCGCTGTGGGATGATCTACATGGAGCCCCACATGCTGGGGTGGGGGCCCCTCATGGTGTCGTGGCTCAACACTCTGCCCCCCACCATCAGCGACATGCACAAAGAGCTCATCAGCGGCCTCTTCCACAGAATGCTGCCCGCCTGCCTGCAGTTCATCCGCAGGGGCACCAAGGTACTGCACGCAGCGCCACCTCGGTGCCTCAGCCATTCCCACTCACACAGCCCGTGCAGGTGGCTCTGTGTTAGGACATGGCACTCTACAGTATGAATTATATGCTCTGTATTCTGCTTCCTATGATGCAAAACATTACTGATTTGCTGTGATGTATGTGTATTTTTCAATTCTTCTTGGTGTTTTGTGTAATGTTGAATCCAGTGACTTTTTAATTTGAGTATTCTTTGTTACCATTGCCATGAGAGTGGTGTATTTATGCATCGAAGGGACACAGAAACAAAGTCTTACCTTTACAATTCACATCAAAAGTTGGAATGTCTGCAATCTGTTAATGCACTGTTTTTGAGAACTTGTTGGAACAGTCCCTTTATGATTTTTATCTTTGTCTGCAGTCGTGTTGTCACCCTTTGGAAAACGCCTTTTGAAAATGTTGTGACGTGATCATGTACTGTCTTCTCTGAACGTGAAGGAGCTGTCGCCGACATCGGATACCAACCTGGTCAACTCTCTGATGAACCTCATGGATTGCCTGATGGACGAGTTCAGGGATGAGGCCCTGATCAAGAGCAAAAATGAGCGGGACATCTGCTCCTGGCTGGAGGTGAGTCATATTCAGATTCAGATCCAGATCCAGATCCAGATTTAGCTTCAGATTCACGTTCTCATACCACTATTCGTAATGGTGAGGAGCATGGCCCGTCAGCCAGAAATTCATTCATTGCCATGCTGTTAACACACAGCATCCATCTATACAGCTGAATTACATAAAATTCCCTGAAGCAGTTCAGGTTAAGTTCCTTCATCAAGGCTTCAGTCTCACCTCCCATTCCAGGCATCAAAACTACAGCCCAGTGGTGATGAGACTGGTTCCTTAGCCGTTACATCACACAGGTGTTGTTAACTGAATTGTTAAGCCGGGAGACGCCCACACAAATGGAAGCAGAAGGAGCTCCTGGTGCTGTTCGTTTTTTGATTTCTTTCAGAGGTTTATGGAGTCTTTACGGATTGCCTCTCTCCCTGCTGTTTGTTGTCACGGTACACAAAGGGAGCCGTTGTGAAGTCTCTATCTCTGCAGGTGGCCAGAGAAGCAGCGCTCGCAGCTGAGTCCTCTTAAGCCTGTACACATGTTCGCATTGATTCACCTGGTCTGAATCAATGCCAATTTAAGTGCTGCTTTCACCCCTGTGGTTCTCCGAAAATAGAATTCACTGTGCTATTCCAGCATCCCAGCTGGGATCAGATGACCACCTGGGGTTTTTCCAGCAAAAATATGAATAACAATATGTTTTTATGAGCCAGCATCTTACATGCCTGTGTTCGTCTGGTTGTCTGACGGTTATTCATATCTGTCTGTTTATCTATCTGTCTGTCCTTCTGTCAAATCAAGTATGCCTTTTAACTTTTTTTCTTTTTTTTCAGTGAAAGGTACAGTTGGGTTTATGAATAAGTAACTTACTCCACCCCATATATTGGCATGTGACCAAGCGACCTCTGTGTTCTGGCTGGTGTGGTCAGTGTGGCTGAATGCTGTATGTTGTCATGTGACCAGGGGATCTTCGTGTTCTCGCTGGTGTGGTCGGTGGGCGCCAGCTGCCAGGAGGAGGGCCGTAACCGGTTCGACGGGGTGGTGCGGGAGATGCTGGAGGGCCCGCTGAGCGAGGACACACGGGCGCGCTACGGCATCCTGGAGCAGGTGGACCCGCCCGCCAAGCAGCTGACAGTGCCCCCGCCCACAGAGGGCACGCTGTATGAGTACCGCTTCATCAAGGAGGTAACCCTGCAGGCCCAGCTGTGTTTCACACAGCTCTTCACCCGTATTTATAATCCTGCAGGACCAGCTGTGAGTTTCACAGGGCTCTACACCAGTACTGATAATTTCTCAGGACCATCTTGTGTGTTTCACAGGGCTATACACCAGTACTGTTAATCCTACAGGGATTGGGGATGGACAGGAACAGGGGTGAAAATATATCACCACTAAAGTATAAAAACCAGATTCTCTGGAAGAGCAGAATGAGACATTCTATTACTGTTGTCTTGTTTTTCTCATATCTTATGTGTCTTTGCCCAGGCTGACATGTTGACTTGTGGTACATATTCTGGAACCCATTAAGCTGGTTTTCACCGGGACAGTGGGGGCTATTTCTCTGAATCTCTAGCCTAACCCTGCCCTGGCCAATTAAATCAGACCACAAATGGTTTTGTTCTTTCTTTCAAGAAGTGATGTTGTGCCTTAACAGCCTGTTAGTTGGTATGACCCAGACAGACATGGCAGTTTGTTAGCCCGCTTGCTTTTCACTGCAGTATCATCTTTATTATTTTGAAGTTGTGTAGATCAGAAAACAATGAAGTCCCTATTCTTGCTGTGAGGACAGAAAATGAACAGATAAGAAACTGTGAACATAAAAACTGTGGTACATAATGTCAGGACCCTTGGTCTGAAGTGGTGTGTGTTGCATGAGAGAAAAAGGCACACTGATATGAAGTAGGTTGAAGAGTGACTGTCTCACAATGCTGCTCTGGCATTTGAAGCAAAATAGAATTTCAACCTCACCAAAAGGTGGCAGGAAGGTTTTTTGTTAGCTGGAAAGGCCTGTCACCAGTATCCCTTTCATTTAGCTAACAATGGATCAGGGTGTCAACCCAAGATCTGCCAAGGGAGTGATAATAACTTCTCAATAATGAGAAAGGAGAGCCAGTGCAAACTCCCATCGTGGTGCTAAGGTTGCACTAACGTTGTGCTAATGCTGTGCTAATGTTGTCCCCAGGAGGATGCTGTGCCTTGGCTGCATCTGCAGTATAGCCCAGGCTTAACAGAACATGAAGGAAGGTGGTGAAAACACACAGCTTGTGGCCCGATCCGCCAGCAGTGAGGATCTTAACTAGGAAGTTCAAAGAATCGGGGGGGCTAAGCCTAGGATTATCAGGCGCTCACTTCAAGGGGAATCCTGCAGGAAATGTGCTGGATGGGGACGGGGGTGGAACTCTGCAGGAGGTCCGCTCCCCCAGCCATCTCCTAGGCCACATTTATCCAGATCGCTTCTCTTTGCAAGCTACGGTGCCTGCAGCGTGAGTTGTTTATCAGAGAAATTATCATTAACACTCTGTTATAGGCCTGTGTGTCAGCCAGCATTGTTAAAGATGTTGAAAAGTTTTCAAGTTGCGACAGACTGCGGTTCATGTGAAATTTTCCCCGCTGCGTCTTTAGAGCTTCTTTCACTTTGTGTCGAGAGTGGGGGGGTCTGTGTGGTGGGGCCTGCTGGTCTTTTGCTTGACTTGACATATCTGTGTTTAAACTTGTAAATACTTGCAAATATTTTGTGAATTTTTTGATAGATTCCACATTCACAATCAATGTACAATGTACAATGACAATAAAGCTCTCTTATGTCTTATTCTGGGGTTAACTCCATATGTATATCTATGCTATCCTGTCTGTCTGAGGTGTTGGCCATGTGACTGTTTGTGTTTTGGTTAGAATCATGGGTATTTATGGCATCTTTATGTGTATGTATTAAGTCTGCTAAAAAGTCTATAGCTTGAAGTGTCATGTCAGGTGCTAAGTCAACTGCAGTGGGAGTGTAGCAGTGAGCGGACATCATTCTACCGTTTGAGTTGGAGTGTTGCCTGCTGTCTGTGTCTGTATCCCTAAGGGATGGAAGTGAGGAGTCTCACTGGTGATGTTAATGAATGTGTCTCAGTCAGTCAGGGAAGGAAAGTGGGGTGGAGATGGAGGGCCATATTGGGGTAGGGTGGGGTAGGCAACAGGAAGTGAGCAGGACAGTGATTTCGACCTGTCAGAGGTGATAAATGGTTCTGGGGTATGGGTGGTTCCGTAGCTTGGTAGCCACAAAGAAGCACCATGGCTGCACCAGGGAGCATTTGAAGGGGGTCAGGTCAGGGGGTCAGGGTGCAGTAATACAGCTCTGCTCATAGCCTGTCACACTCTGTCAGGGTCCAGGGAGGTGGGAGCTGTGGACTCAGGAGCTGAAAGCGGCCCTCCCCATCCCCAAGGATGTGCAGTTCAATGAGATCATCGTGCCGACGGAGAACACGGTGCGCTACACTGCCCTGATGGACCTGCTCATCACTCACCAGAAGCCCACTGTCTTCATCGGCCCCACCGGCACCGGCAAGAGCGTCTACATCATCGTGAGTGGCCCCGCCCTCTGCTGCTGCCCCACCCTCCTGCATCACAGCTTTTCTCTGTGTGCATGTTTGCGCTGGCAGTTACACTGATTCTCTCATCCTCTGGTTTGAGGACTTGTAGTACTGCACTACACTGGATCCTCTTAATACACTTTATATATTAAACTATAACAATAGTGCTCATTGCCTCGTTGCCTGTGACTGTTTAGAATAAAAACCTGAAGAGAATATCTGTGTTAGAAATCTCATGCCCCAGAACTTGTCTGACTTGAAAAGGCTATGAAAGAATGTAACTGTGCTGAGATTTTGTTTTTCTGGAAACTGTGGGATGGCCCGTGTTTGGTGAAGGGGTCCTTGGTTTCTTAACCCCCCAGCAACCCCAGCATTCCCCCTCAGCCCATGTAAAGAGGCGCTATGTACAGATAGGGTAGGAATGAAGGTTTCGTGTGGATCCCCTGTTTTCTCCTGCGCCATAATTTATGACGTCTCCAGCATAGCGGGAGGGACCTCTGGTGATAAATGAGCTCATGGTTTCCAGGCAACAGCAGCGCGCACCACTAACTCGCCAAGTCCGCCGCCGGGGTCCCCGATGGAAATTGATGGGCGAGACAAATGCAGACCGCGTGCCTCTTCCCAGCACGATGGGGGGAGAGATTAGAACCAAACGGTGTGCGAAATCCCCTGGCAAAACATGCCTCTGAAATCCTTCTACCGAGCGGCCTTATTGACTGCACATCTAGTTACACTTTTTGCGAGTGCGCTTCACCCCTGTTATTGGTTTTTTTTCAATGTGTGTTAACTGTTGCGTGTTTTAGTTTCTTTGACATTTTTTTTTTCTGTTGACCCAGAATGGTCACGCTGAAAAAGAATCACTTCAAAGGTTGGACTGATGTGCTCTGACTGGAATACATGTGAAAGATTTTCACAGAAAAGAAATGTGATTGGAAAGTCGTTCTTTTGCAGTGTAATCTATATCTAATATACTTAAAGGGTACATGGGGCTGTTCTAAGAAGAATAATTATAACAGTCATTTAAATGCATGTTTGGAAATGCAGTAAATTTAAGTTGTCTGGAAAACATCTATAAACATCAGGAAGCAAGCCCCAGAGATGATATTTAGTTGGATGCATCAGATACACACCAATACACATCTAACCAAACACTAGTTTTTGTGCTCTGAGACTAACAACCTTTGAATTTGTGCAGTATCAAACAGCGCATTCTCTTTGCTCTGTCATTAACCCCTTTGGCTCTAGTGCCCTGGCCCACGCAGTCTGGTTCAGTTCTCTTTTGTCTGACTACCCATATTTCCCTGCAGGACTTCCTTCTGAACCGCCTGGATAAGGACGTCTATAGCCCCCTGCTGATCAACTTCTCAGCTCAGACGACAGCTGCCCAGACCCAGGACATCATCATGTCCAAGCTGGACAAGCGCCGCAAGGGTGTCTTCGGCCCTCCCTTGGGGAAGAAAACGGTAGGCAAGCCCGGCCTCATGACTTCTAGTTACCTGCAGTGTGTGTTCTGCAGCTGGAAATAGTCTGCAGCCTTCTACAGCACAGACTGCAGCTGTAGGACACGGTCCATGTCCTGTAGTTGGCTGCATTTTGGGTCCTGTAATACAACAGTCTGTTCTGTAACTGGCTGCAGTCTGTGTCTTGTAGCTGGGCACAATGTGTTGTAGTTGGCCGTAGTCTGTGTCCTGTAGTAGCTGCACTGTGTATCCTGTAGCTGACCACAATCTTTGTCCTGTAGTCAGCTGCAGTGTGTGTTCTGGAGTTTGCAGTAGCCCATGTTCACTACTTGGCCTCAGTGTCTGCTTAGTTGGCAGTGTCTGCTTAGTTATCATATTTTAGAGAAGTCACTTAGGCCTTTATGCAGGCAGCACCAGGTGTAGGTAAAAGATGTTGTATTGCAGGTATAACAGGATACATAGTAGTGACATGGTGTTATTCACTTTTTTTCTGTTCAACTGTTAAAGAATCTCTGTGCAGTAATCCATAGCAATATTCATAGCACACAGCTACTTCAATAAGTTCAGCTTTCTCTTTTTAGCTGCATTTATTTAATTTCTGTTAGCTACCTCACTTTCTGAACATTTTTCCTGTAGGCTAATTCTTAGCTCTCTCCGTTTGATTTAAGTGTGATTGAAGGGTACTGATACACTCCATACAAAAATGACTATATCCTAACATGACAAAAATGGATGTCAAAACCTTTATTTCTTCCACATGATTTTTTTTCTTCAAAAATACAAGAATGACGAGATGCAAAGTACACTTTAAAGTTTCAAAGACAGATGTGTTGACCTGGTCCTCTCCCACCTGGACCCCTGCAACTTCCCCCTTTTTTAGTTTTCCTGCTTGTGCAATCATGATTCTACAGTTTATCCAAAACGTGGCCGCTCACCTGGTCTAGGACCTCCGTAATGTCCCCTCGGCTCAAGTCCTGCTGATCTCCTTCCACTGCCCGACTGTAGCAGCTCTCCATTTCCAAACGCAGTTGTTAGCTGTTAGCCTGCCCAGATTGTGGAGAGGGAGCGGCTCTTCCAGATCTACAAGCAATCATCAGACCTTACACACCAGGCTTACACACTCTGCTCTGCAAATTCAAGACACCCGGCTGTCTGCCCTACCCTGCCATCTTCTGCCATCTCCCGTTGACTCCTCTGACTAATAATCACAGCACTAAAATCTTGCTTTCAACTGTCTGATGGCATTGATTTGTACATCAGCTCTAGTTACATTACTGACATTTTCATTCTGGCAGCACTGTACTCTTTACTCTGTTTTGCAGTGTTTTCAGTCTGGCAATGGTCATTGCAGCACTGCGTGGCATTGACACTTTTGTTCAAATGAGTCCCGATGTTTTCTGTAGCCAAATTACATGCACTTTTTTTTAAACCATACATGAAGAAATGCAGACGTTCCTTGTCTCCTTTTGTAAAGTAAGGTTGTAGCAGTGCGGATGACAAAATCATCTAATTACAGTCCATCATGAGGTTTGAATTCGCTGTTGCAGAGCTACAGAGTAACTCAACAGTCTTTACAAAGCCCTTTCCCAATCATCCAAGGCCAGTCAAGGGAACCAACTCCTGGTCAGGGTACAGAAAAGAGCTTTTGTGGAAGCGCCACCATATAGCAACACACCGGAATGAAGCTTCGCTGATTATCTTATTTAATGCAATGATTGTTGAATGTCATTATTTTTTGCCATGTTTGTGGATGTATTTGTTTGCTTTAATAGGGCATGTGTGTTATATATGGGTACAGATGGTATTTATGGATAATGTAATACAGTGCATGCATATATATCAGTAGAGGTGGTGTTTACTGATGTCATGTGTCAGTATAGGTGATGTCTTTCTATGGTGTTACGGAGCATGTGTGCTATATATGGGTACAGATGGTGCTTATGAATGGTGTAATACAATGTGTGTATATATGTTGGTACAGGTGGTGTTTGTGGATGACGTGAACATGCCGGCACGGGAGGTATACGGTGCCCAACCCCCCGTGGAGCTGCTGCGTCAGTGGCTGGATCACTGGAACTGGTACGACCTGAAGGACTGCACCATGATCAAGCTGGTGGACATCCAGATCATGTGTGCCATGGGACCGCCTGGTGAGTCTGCAGCCCCCCCTGCTGGTGTGGAGTACGTGCTGCTTTGCTGGGGCTGTGAAATGGGCTACTCTCTAGAAAACCATTGAAAACACAGTCTCAGCTGGTGGTTTTGTGTGCGCATTTCAGACATTGGTCCGTCTGTTTTCTCTAGGTGGAGGAAGGAATCCTGTCACACCCCGTTACTTGCGCCATTTCAACACGGTTACCATCAATGACTTTGACGAGAAAACTATGTACACCATCTTCTCCAGAATCCTGAACTGGCATCTCACCATAAGGTATCAGAATGATGCATTTCCATAATACCACCCCCACAGTTTTTCCCAAAGAGGATGCAGCTCTGAGTCTTTCCCGCTCTGTCTTGGGGGCCCAGGTTCTCCTTCCCTGCAGAGTTTGCAAGCCTGACCCCCCAGGTGATTAATGCCACCATGGCTGTGTACAAGGAGGCCACCATGAGCCTGCTGCCCACGCCCGCCAAGTCCCACTACATCTTCAATCTGCGCGACTTCTCCCGTGTCATCCAGGGCATCTGCCTGTCCCGCCCGGAGACAGCTGACCACCCCTCCGCCATCAAGCGCCTCTGGGTGCATGAGGTGACCCCCAGCTGTCCCCGCGATGCTTGGTGTCTCCTTGTTCACCTCCATGATCTTCCCCAACAGGCTATCTGATATTCCTTTAGACCAGGGGTGGGCAACTCCGGTCCTGGAGGGCCAGTGTCCTGCTGGTTTTTGTTTTCATTTCTTAGTTACCTGTTGATTTTCACCTTGAAAACAGGTTGCTCTTCAGCCAATCAGAGATTGTATTTAGTTGGTCAACAAGAAAAACAGCAGGACCATGGCCCTCCAGGACTGGAGTTGCCCACCCCTGCTTTAGACTGTGTTCGCATGTAGTGTCTTTTTTTGATGAAAACGGTAGAAAAAAACGCTGGCAGCATTTGTTCCAAAAAGCAGTTGAGAGTGTCTTTTGTTGCCATAACAACAGCTACTGCAACATCTAGCGATCTAGCTAGCTATACATTGTTGCAGAGCTAATGTTAGCTAACAGGCTAGTTTTGCTAATGACAAGCAGTAAACACAAACACCAGAAACTCTTAGGATCCATCCAATTTGACTCTAGACGGCCTCTTTATGATGAATGTTATGATACAGTCATACAGATAACTGTCATGTTGTACAGTTCACTGTGCTCAGAAACTAGCACAATTAACTTCTCCAACGCTACCTTCTCCATTTTTGGTGGTTGTTATGGGAAACGACGGGTCTCACTACTCCGCTTATGATCCACCCGCATCCACCCAGCTGTCAAAAAAGCTCTTGACATAGGGCATTTTATTCTGAGAAGTTGAACTTTTTTCAGCAACAAAAAATGCCCTGAGCTGCAGAAAAAAATGCCCTGAGCTGCAGAAAAACATGCCGGCTACAGCGTTAAAAAAAAACGCTCAGGACGTTTTTGAAAACACGGTCTACTTCATAGGATTATTATGTAAAACAGACGCTGACAGCTTCAAAAAAGACGTTACGTGTGAACACAGCCTTAGGGGCAGATATAAAGGGGCCTGTACATTCTTAATATTGCCAGAATCGTATCTGAATCCTTGAAGAATCTCAATCTCAATAAGATCCTCAAGCAAGCCATTAAAAGAAGATCTTTTAGGGTCTTGCAAGGTCATGGGTTGCTTTACTAATTTCCCTCTGAACTGGATTTGGGCCAAATGGTTATAATTATGCGTGTAGCTCTCAGCATTTTCTTGTGGTTTTGCTATGGTTTGCCCAAGTGGAAAATCTCTAAATAGGACTGTGCAGAAATACATTTTAGCAGCTGATGCTGTTTTTTTAATCATTTTCTTTTTTGTCACATAATGTCGCGCTAATGACTTAGTGGGGAAAAAACATATGCTGACTGTGGTTCCGGTTCTGGTCCTGATATTCAGGTGCAGCGGGTCTACTACGACCGGCTGGTGGACAATGCGGACCGGGCCTGGCTGGTGGGCTACCTGCAGGAGATGACCCAGAAGCACTTGCAGGAGGACTTCCACCAGCTCTTCCAGCGGCTGGACCGGGACGAGGACGGCAAGGTGAACGAGGACGACCTGCGCAGCCTGATGTTCTGCGACTTCCACGACCCTAAGGGCGAGGATCACAACTACCGCGAGGTGGGCTGCCTGGACCAGCTGCGGCAGGTGGTGGAGGCCCACCTGGACGAGTTCAACAATGTCAGCAAGAAGCCCATGAACCTGGTGCTGTTCCGCTTCGCCATCGAACATGTCTGCCGCATCTCGCGTGTCCTCAAGCAGCCCCGTGGCCACGCCCTGCTGGTGGGTGTGGGCGGCAGTGGGCGGCAGTCCCTCACGCGGCTTGCCGCCCACATGGCGGAGTCGGACCTCTTCCAGGTGGAGATCGCCAAGGGCTACGGTCCCGCCGAGTGGCGTGAAGACCTGAAGGCCATCATGCGCAAGTCGACGGCGGGTGAGGCGCACGGTGTCTTCCTGTTCACCGACACGCAGATCAAGCTGGAGTCCTTCCTGGAGGACGTGAGCAACCTGCTGAACACGGGCGAGGTGCCCAACCTGTTCGCAGCTGACGAGAAGGCGGAGATCTGCGAGCGCATGCGTGTGCTGGACCGGCAGCGCGAGCGCGAGAAGCAGACGGACGGCAGCCCGCTGGCGCTCTTCAACATGTTCCTGGAGCGCTGCCGCAGCCAGCTGCATGTGGTGCTGGCCATGAGCCCCATCGGGGACACCTTCCGCGGCCGCCTGCGCCGCTTCCCCGCCCTCATCAACTGCTGCACCATCGACTGGTTCCAGGTACTGCAGCACTCCCCCAGCCCACCGTGCTACACTGCCAGGCTGCGGTTTACATTTACTGACTTCTGATATTACAGCCCCCTGCCAGACAGACTAAAAAATTTGAAAAGTGTGTCCACCCTCTTTGGTCCAAGTCTTGATTCTGAGATAAGTCACCCACTGTTCTAAGCTATTCATTTAGTTTGGACTTAGGAAATGCGGATTCAACTTTAACAAAACAATTTTACAGAAAACTGAAAATGTGCTGCTGTTATTAAAATGAGGTATTGATGTAAAGAACCTGAAGTGTAGCTTTGGATACAGGAGTCTGAACCGATGAAAGGAATAGATAGGGACATTAGCATATAGAAACTCCATACAGTGTGTCTGAGCCAAAAGAAAATGCATTACTGTAACCCTGAGGTCTGTCAAGTTCAATTTAATTTGCATAAAGCTGTCCCACCCAGTGTACAGCATTTGATACTGGATGAAGAATCGCAAAATTTTCTGTTGTATGAATTTTTCTGTAGTACAGTAGTAGCACTACTGCTACTACTATAATGAATGAAGCCCTGTTGCAGTGATAATGCAACTTTAATGAGAGGAGCCCTGCTACAGCAGTGATATCACCTCTATGGCGTGCTCTCGCAGTACAGTAATAATAGCACCTCTATGGTATTCTCTTTCAGTACAGTAATAATATCACCTCTATGACATGCTTTCTCAGTACAGTAATGATATCACTGTATGGAGTGCTCTCTCAGTACAGTAATGATATCAGTACAGTAATGATATCACTTTGTGGAGTGCTCTCTCAGTACAGTAATGATATCATTCTATGGCATGCTCGCTTGGTGGTCAGCGTCTCTCTGCGCTCCCCTCTCTGGCAGAGCTGGCCGGAGGACGCCCTACAGGCGGTGGCCTCACGCTTCCTGGAGGACATCGAGATGACGGACCAGACGCGGGAGGGCTGTATCGACATGTGCCAGTCCTTCCACACCTCCACCATCGAGCTGTCCGCCCGCTTCTTGGCAGAGCTGCAGCGCCACAACTACGTCACCCCCACCTCCTACCTGGAGCTCATCTCCACCTTTAAAGTGCTGCTGGAGAGGAAGCGATCGTGAGTGGAGCCCCCTTCCCGTTGTCAGTGCTTTAGAGTGCCCGCTCCAGGTCCAGGCAGCGTTTGCCCTTAACTCTGACTCGTGATTAAATAAGTCTGGATTGAGCAAGCTAAAACTTGGGTTGAATTGCTGGTTAGAGTTAAGGACAAATGCTGGGAAGGCCACAGTTATTGGAACATAGTTGTAATTCTAATTAGGAGTAGTGTAAGGTTTAGATACCTTTGCCTGAGGATGAATACGCTGTGCTAAGATCTATACAGGAATACAGGCAACATGGTTGGTTGTGAAGTTAGTGTGGTTGCTTGTGGTTGGTTGTGCAGTTATTTTGAATAATAATGTTTGGTTTTACTGTTGTTGGTGATTGTTGTATTTGGTTATGCTGTTACTGGATGTTATGATTGGTTTTGCTGTCAGTCTGGTTGGCTTTGTTGTGCTCTTATTGTAGACAACTCCGACTGGTAGTGCTGTTACTCTGGACAACTGTGATTAGTTGTGCTGTTACTGTGAATGACAGTGATTGGTTGTGCTCTTATTGTGGATGACAGATCGGTTGTACTGTTACTGTGGATGATTGTGATTGGTTGTGCTCTTATTGTGGATGACTGATCGGTTGTGCTGTTACTGTGGATGGCTGTGATTGGTTTTGCTGTTACTCTGGGTGACTGTGATTGGTTATGCACTGAGCGCTCGGGCTCTTGTGCTTGCAGTGAAGTGATGAAGCTGAAACGGCGGTATGAGGTGGGTCTGGAGAAGCTCCAGTCAGCGGCGGACCAGGTGGCCACCATGCAGGTAGAGCTGGAGGCCCTGCAGCCGCAGCTCCGGGTGGCCAGCAAGGAGGTGGACGAGATGATGGTGGTGATTGAGCGGGAGTCCGTGGAGGTGGCCAAGACCGAGAAGGTGGTGAAGATGGACGAGGCGGTGGCCAACGAGCAGGCCATGGCAGCCAAGGCCATCAAGGATGAGTGTGATGCCGACCTCGCCATCGCCCTGCCCATCCTGGAGTCCGCCTTGGCTGCTCTGGACACACTGACCACACAGGTATGGCACTGTGGAGGACACCCCAACACACACACACACACACACACACACACACACACACACACAGGTATACTCCCACTGATGTAGACTAACTAGACAAATCTGTACTGCTTAACAGGAGCAGCTGCAGTAAGCCCTCCAGTTCAAGCACTAACCAAGATTGTACGAGAATGCCTAGGACTGCTCACAAATACACAGGCAAAACAAAAACACAGGCAGGCAGACATTCACATAACACGCGCTCCACCCTCTGGTATCAGAGGTAGAGTAAACATTCAGAATGCCGCATGCTTGTGTCGTGACCTTTGACCCCTCCCTCCCAACCTCCAGGACATCACAGTGGTGAAGTCCATGAAGAGCCCTCCGGCTGCGGTCAAGATCGTTATGGAGGCCATCTGCATCCTGAAAGGCATCAAGCCTGACCGTGTGCCCGACCCCTCGGGCTCCGGCAAGAAGGTGGAGGACTACTGGGGCCCGGCCAAGAAGCTGCTGGGGGACATGCGGTTCCTCCAGAGCCTGCACGAGTATGACAAGGACAACATCCCGCCCAACTTCATGGCCATCATCCGCAAGAACTACATCACCAACCCCGACTTTGTACCCGAGAAGATCCGCACTGCCTCCACTGCTGCTGAGGGCCTCTGCAAATGGGTGCGCGCCATGGACTCCTACGACAAGTAAGGGAGCTGCCCCGGTGGGTTGTGGCATCAGTCTGTCGTAGGATTGTCACCCACAATCTGTCTACTTCAGTGTCAGCTGGTGAGCTGCAAATCAGGGGAGGTTAACGACTTACCTTCATGTGGTAACTGTCCTGAGCCAATTAACAAGAATTTACAAAACAATAGACTTTAATTTAGAAGCAACCTCCAAGTTAAACTCTAAAAAATTGATGTGATGGAATACAATTTCTCAGAATGAAATGATGATTTAATGTGAAGTGCAAAGGCAATGCTACCTCAACACATACAGTTAGATAAAAATGTATCAGCTGCGGTTAGGTGGTTCTTAATAAGCATGCCGAGCATGTCAATCACAAAAACAGATTGAGAGACTTTATTGATTCATGTTGTCTGCCTTGGGTCTTTGTAACTCACTGGCCCCCACTGATCACTTCAGGTGCCTCATTCCAGGCATTTGAGATGGCGGTTACTATTCCTAAAGTTTTTGATATGATTTAGCAGGGTATTGAACCCCTATCCTTCTGGGTTAAGGGCCCCCATTGATCACATATTGCACTGATTGCCATGCAGAGAGGTAGCAGTTACCATTCCTGTACTCTGTGTTATGATTTGGCTGGGTATTGACCCCACAGCCTTACAGCTTCAGGGTGGATATTGTAACATGTCCACAGAACTGGCCCTCCTTCAACAAGGAGGATCAGTCAGTAAAGTCATTTGTCTTTTCATATTTTAGGAGAGACACGCGCTCTGTTCCCTCATAAGCCTCCGTTGCTATAGTCCCACATTATAAATTGTCAACCACTTTGTGCAAGCTGACAGAGTATGAGGCTGGCATGGAAATTAGAGCTATCCTGTCAGCACCGAAAATGCAATTAAAACTGCACTGAGCAGTATTATCCAAAAAGTAACTGAGCTGCCTGTGACAACAAATAGCAATTAAAGGCCTGTTTTCACTGGCAACACCAAAGTAGATATGGCCTGGATATTTGCATCATTTATAGGATTTATAGTAAGAGCATACAGTATTTAAAAGAAATAACAAATACAAATAAATACAAAATTCAAACTCAGTGGGTGCAGTAATTTTGCATTTTCCAGTTGTAACATTGTCAACTGTTTCCCTAAACAGAGGAAGAGCGGTTAACGAAGTACTCGATTAAAGTTTTTCAGCAGGATTGGTTGGTTTTACACACCTTGTGCCTCCTCCCTCTTAGCGTAGCTAAGGTCGTTGCCCCAAAGAAGGAGAAGCTGGCCCAGGCGGAGGCCGAGCTGAAGGTGGCCATGGAGAGCCTCCACAAGAAGCAGGCTGCCCTGAAGGAGGTCCAGGACAAGCTGGCCAAGCTGCAGGAGACCCTGGAGGCCAACAAGAACAAGAAGGCCGACCTCGAGAACCAGGTCAGGGGCCACGGCCAGACCATCTGTCTCTTCACAGGGAGATATTACCCCGACACCTTTTATTTTCCCCTTTTCAGGATGGTACTCTAAAAACCCTCTTTAAAAGGCAGCCAGGTATGCTGATGTTCAGTGGATAACAGAATGCAAAACATTCTCCCGACTTGACGGTTCAACAGGGGAGTTTTTTTTTTTAAACTTTGCTGATGCTTACTCTTTGGTCGTCTGGGAAAGCAGTTATTTTTCCGCCTTTTCAACTCCTTTTCAAGGAGGAAAATAGCTCCCTTCTGGTTTCTTTTTGTTTCTCCCTGTTTCTCATCCACCATCTTTGAAGTTGCAGAAGCATTGTTGCGTTTTTTTTCTGGTTTTTCTGTTTTTTTTTCCCCCCCTCTTCTCCTTACTCTCCATTTTCATCTGGCTAATTCACTAGGGAGGGCTGTCAGTCCACATCTGCTAGTTTGGCGACTCAACCACTGTCGTGTCGTCTTCTTTTTCTCCTCAGCCTATTTTGTTGCCTTTCATGTTCGTTTTTTTTTTTTTCTTTTTGCAATCGATGTTTGGACTCCTAGTTGTCGGTCTCGGCTTACTCACCCGGGTTGACGGTTTGAAGGCTGGGAAGCTGTTTTGCAGCGCACTCTCTTGCGTGTCGTATCGAGTGCGCAGGAGCACGCAAAACTTCACGAAGTCAACCTTTCAAGCTCTCTCTGCACTCGTCATTCATTTTTTTTGTTCACTTGCCTTTTTAACATTTTACAGGTCATTAAAAAGTCTCATACGCGACTCACTGCCCGACGCAGTGCTCTAAATTTGGAAGCTCCCAAACACTCTCATGTAGTTTTGAAGACGTTAAACTTAAACTTTTACAAACTCTGAAGCTTCTGATTTCATCTCTGGAATGATACATATGTCTTGTCTGCTGTGCCTCCTTAAGTGTATATCACTTCCTCCAAATTTGTCCATGGAAGAGATAACAAGCTAGTGTGCCAGTTAGCGAAGGATTAGCTCAGCTCCTCATTCATTAACGTTCCTCAGCCCGTGAAGTATGCTTTATCCTCTCAAAGCTCTGGAATCTGAAAGGGGAAACAAACAGTCTTAACATTTAATGTGTTTCAAAAATCAGGCATTAGATTTAAGCCTGTTGAAAGACGCTGTTAAGAGTTTGTGTTTCTGCTTAGCAGAGGCAAGGTTTTATAGTGTAGCCCATCACGCTCCGGCCTTGTGCAGAAATGTGCAGGTTACTGCATGAGAAATGTTCTTGAATATGACTGTACTGCTATGAACAGACATGAACAGAGGTGTTAAGTCTACAAAGGGTTTTGATGATGTGTTCATTAAGTGTGCAGAGCATTAATAGACTGGGCACAGAGTATGTACAGTGCATGTAGAATGAGTTTAGTGTCTGTTCAGAGTATACACCGAATTTAATGGACAAGGTACGTCCTTAACAGTATATATAGGGTGTGTATAAAGTGGGTGTTTATGGTGTTTATAAAGTATGCTAAGTCCGTGTACATGGTGTGTATCAAATCTGCACAGGGTGTGTTCAAAATGTGTAACGTTTGTGTAGAATGTGTGAATGTGAATTTAGCATTGTATTTATGTATGTATAGTGTGTGTATTCAGTGCGCGTGGAGGGTGTATACACAGCATGTATGCAGTGTGCAGAGCCGCACTGAGCCCTCACTTTACCTGCCACTGCCTCCTACAGGTGGACCTGTGCAGTAAGAAGCTGGAGAGGGCAGAGCAGCTTATCGGGGGTCTGGGAGGAGAGAAGACTCGCTGGAGCGAGACAGCGTTTAACCTGGGTGAGCTCTATGACAACCTGACCGGCGACATCCTCATCTCCGCTGCCATCGTGGCCTACCTGGGCGCCTTCACCTCCAGCTACAGACAGGTACGGTATATCAGTATATTACATGGTATATTAGTACGTATCTGCTTCAAAGTTACAGGGAATAGCTTACATATGCACATAATGTGTTTATGCAGCATGTTATTTATTTATTGTAATTAAGCTTTGCTGTGCTAGAGGATACAACAGTAGTGCCTCACTCAGGATTTAAACCTGCAGCCCATTGATGCTCTGCTATTACTCCACACTGCTGCCCTCATTAAGCCAACCCTTGGCATTCTGGGAAGAGTCATCTTAAAGCTCTCTGATTGGCTCGTGGATTAGTGACTTTCCTGAAGTAGCAGTGAACTTCTTTTTGAAGAAGTTTGAAAGCACACAAGGGTGCGTCAGATAAGCAAAGACAGCGTGATTTATGATATGGCAGTGAGCATATTTCCCACCATCAGTAATATCTGAAGCTGAAGTGACATGGAGTGGGGAGAGCTGCATTATCGCTCTTTGCCACCACGAATCGCCCTCCGCTCTCAGTTGCCACCGCCGGTCCCGACCGCTGACGAGCGATTGCTTTGATCTGACAGCGGGATGCCAGATATTTTAATATTTAACCGCTTTTCGCGAAGTTCAAAGTGATCTAGATTTGAGAGCTTGTCCTTTTCCTCTCTGAAGACATTATTGGAACACACGTGCTTCTTTCCGCATGTATTTTTAACAACAAAGGCGCCCTCATGAAAAATGAATTAATTCAATGCAGGAAAGCCAGCCGTGGGACTCTTGATTGGAGGATGTCGTATCATGCAGATATTTCTGCGCAGCGCTGCGCAGGAAATGAGCCCGGTTACCATCTTTGGTCTTGTGTTTGAAAAACATATGTCCATCACATCGTATGTGACGGGATGGATCACAGGCTAGGTCCTGACATGTCCTTTTGGAGTAGGTTACACCACTCTAAAAAAACAGAATTTGCACAAAAATTCATTTGAATGGTGCTTGGAAACAGTTAATAATTGCTTGCCTTAGAGAGGACCTTTGTAGGGACTGTGCTTGTATTTGGAAATGTGTTTGTTGTCTGTGAGATGGACGTGTACCTAAAAGGTAAGGGTACTGAAATAGATGCAAAACTGACTTATACATTTAATGTAATTTTTGGCATTCCCGTGGCAACAGTAGCCACAGTTTGTCAGGAACATTGCTGTTGTGCTTTCTAAATTGCACTCATAAATATATTATTATAGATTATTGTTCAATCCGTCTCGGCACATGATAAACGGAAGCAATTCCACTCCTGCACGATTATATTCGACTCCCAAATATCACTTCCCTAATAGAAAGCCCATTGTAATTTCACTATTTATTTTTCCAAATGTCTTTGTCCACCCAGAGCTGTGCTAACTGTTAGCTTTAGACGGGTACACGGCGTACTTTTTTGTGCTCTCAGAACAGTGTAGAATCCCCAGAAGACCTTTCAGTCTAAAAATTCAGGTCAGAATCGTAGCATCGAGGATGATATTAGTCTGATTTGGTGGAACTATACCTTTTTGCTGGAACTTAAAAAGCATAATATTGAATGTGACTGAGTACACACATGGGCAGCTCAGGGGAGGTCTTTGAGAATGTCGGAGCTCAATGCTCACAACGCACAGTCTGCCTGTCCTACTACACCACAACCCTGCCCCACACATTCTGTGGCATCAGCACAGTGTGACTCATTGGCTAAGGAATTGGGCTTGAACCCAGGTGGCTTCAGGTTCGATTCCCAGGTAGGGCACTACTGCTGTGCCTTTAAGCAAGTGAAGTAAAAAGACAATACAGATGTAATGTTATATGTAATTATGTGTTTTGTTTTGAAATGTAAGAATTGCAGCATACATAAATATGCACAAATGAATATAAGGCATGGAAGTCACTCTGGATGCAAATGAATAATTATTTACAGTAATGAACACCAGCTAGCTTGAACTCAACATGAGTCTTTTCAAAGGGCAGTGGCACGGCTCTCCTCTTCAGGGGAGAGGAATTATCTTTATTAAGCTGGGGTTGAATGGCGGCTCCCCGCAGAGCCGCTAGGGCGTGTGTTTGAGCGCCACAGGCGCGGCCGTGGTAACACTCTTGCGGGGGCCCGTTTCAGAGCCAGACAGAGGAGTGGATCGAGCTGTGCAAGAGCCGGCAGATCCCCTGCTCTGAAAACATGTCCCTCATGAGCTCGCTGGGGGAGCCGGTGAAGATCCGTGCCTGGACCATCGCTGGCCTGCCGTCCGACAGCTTCTCCATTGACAACGGCATCATCATATCGTGAGTGCCCTGCCCACTCCCCAACCCCCCACTCCCCCAAACCCTGAACGTCATTGCTTGGAGGCACGCACACACACAAAGTTATTTGTCACTGAAAGATTACACCAGTGACAGGCAGAATCCCAAATTTCCGGTTGTGAACACGAGTGACAATGCAGCCGCACATCACAGTCACGTGGACATCTTGCGTCTTTCTCAGAAAACAATAAAGATTCAACCTACTAGTACCATAAAATAAATTTGATACAATGCAGCTTTACATTAAGTTAATCTCTCTGTTAAAATACTGTGAGCATTTGAAAAATAAACTCAGAGAAAGTGTTTGGTAGGATGCGCTGAGCAAACAAACAGCAATTTGATGTTTCTTTAAAGACTGATTGGTGAATGCTTGGTACTATGTCTAGTTCTACACTGTACATGGTACTATACAAAAAAGCAAGCCAGGTGTTTGTTAAGGCCACAAATGTTCTGGCACCTTATGACTTCAGTGAAGTTTTTATCTCCATGTTGAGCCAGAAATGCACAATCAAGACAGTCCCATGCAGAAATGAGCACCGGCCTTCTTTAATTACTCCTCAGTGCAGGTAAAGCCCTTTGTGATAAAGCGATCGGTGCAGAAATTCAGTTTCTGAACAACCTCCATCCCCCAGGCATTAGTGAGGTTCTTTTGGAGCTCTAATTATGCCAGGGTTAATCTTCCTGAATGGGTCTCATATTTCGCTGGCACATCCCAGAATTTCTTGGAGATGTTTTTCTCTCTCCCCCCCTCACCCACCCGCCCAGAGGAAATAACAAGTTCACACAGAAAGTTTGTGGCACAGAAAATTCAGTGGGAAGAGATTACAACCTCTCGCAGATTGCCCGGTCTCTCCTGGTGAGATGCTGTCAGCTCTGAGTCTTTAAGGATGCTGCAGCCTTTAATCACTGAAATCACTAGCTTTCCCTGGCATTAAGTACAGACATTATTAACCACCCCACAGAGTGTGCTCGCTATAGGCTAAGGACTAAAAACCAAGGTGGAAACTCTTGAAGGATGCCATGCTGAGTCAGCAAGCTTCGCCTCCAGCCCCCCACCCCCAACCCCCCGCTGGTCCACGGTGTCTTAGAGTGGAGGTTCCCAAACCTGATCCAGGGGGCACACGGAGTGTGTAGCTTTGCACTGCTGCTGAGCTCTCGGTTAATTAGGTCCGAACGAGCTCAGCTGAATAATGAGGTGAATCTGATATCACGTAACAAGCATCCATTCTTTGTTACAGATATTTCATTGTTGAAAATGCATTTGTCCTTTTCTAAAGAGCCAGATATTTCTATTCATTTGAGTTCCTAAAGAAATGCAGAAAGGTATTTTATTGTACTCATGAAGAAATGATCGGTTATTGAGATAAATTGCAGAGCTGGCAAGTAATTGAACATCCAGCTTCACTGAGACAGCTGCACTCCATTTGAGAGGCAGATACTAAGAAAGCTTTGTTGGCTAGACGGCTTTAAATAATAACAATAACTTTCCAAAGAGAATTCAGAGCGTTAATTTTTTCGTGCAGGAATGCGAGGAGGTGGCCCCTCATGATCGATCCCCAGGGCCAGGCCAACAAGTGGGTGAAGAACATGGAGAAGGCCAACAGCCTGCACATCATCAAGCTGAGTGATTCCGACTTTGTGCGTACGCTGGAGAACTGCATCCAGTTCGGCACTCCCGGTGAGTGCAGTAACACTTCCTTCCTGAAGGGGTCTCCCTCTGCCACAAGAATTCAGCCAGGTTGCCTTTTTCAAGCAGGCCATAAAACCGCTGTTAAAAAAAAAACAGGGAGGCAAGGACATAAGTATGCAGGCCCCTCTCTGCCCTTGGGGAGCCAGATTTGGTTAATGTCTTAACAGTATTTAGAAGAACATTTCAGAAGTAATTTGTCATGAAAGCTGCATAACCGAACCTCCAGGGAAAGCTTTTCTTATTACAAGGAACCAAAAGCACAAATAATGTGTATCGATGCTTTTATTTGTCTGAGCTTGTTTGCTATCGTGCACTGGAAGGCTTCCTTTGTCAACAGGCGTGGGTGTGAGGACGTGTTTTTGGGCAGCTTTGTGTTTTTAAATCCCCCCCGAGGGCCTTGAGGCTCGGCCGCATAGCAGAGTCCTTTTAACTGCATTCCCCTCAGTTCCCAGCACAGACCCGCAGGTGCAAACATATGCTTCCTTCACAAAATAGCCACTGTTCAGCTCCTTGTAAAGGTGCACCCACACGCGACTCTTTTTGGGCAGCCCAATCCCCCTCCGCCAATCACAGTCCTGTTTTCTGCTCGTCCCGTCACCCGGTGAGGGTCCTGCGGCCTCTTGCAACTAGCACAGGACTGTGTTGGTCAAGGGTGCCTGCGCACCCCTGACGAAACGTAGGTCAGTGCCTCTGATGTGAGCCACAGGTTTCTACCATCATTCTTCTTCTTCTCGTTATATTACAACATAGGACCAAATTAAAACCCACATTAATAACAAATAAACATGAGTAGTAATACAGAGAACAAGGAGTATAAATATATAGAGTGTTGTTGTTATTATTATTATTATCATCAGTAGTATGACATTTTATACCAAGTCACATTAATACTCACTCAAATATTATGCTAACCATGAATGTCAATAACAGGTAGATAGTAAGACAGCTCCTTCGGTTACAGTAATACGAAGTGAGATTCACACTGTGCTGTCATGTTAAGGTAAAGACTGTGGCCTGCATTCCATCTTGCCACAGTTGAGCCTTCATTACTGGGGCTTTCTATCAGGGCCATCTTTGTAGATAGATGACAGATCTCCTGACACTATGGGGGTAATCCACGCAAGCGTGCTGCAGCGAACACTAAGTCTCTATTGATTGAATAAGATCACTATCGATTGAATAACTCAGATACTTAGGCATGTAGCTCCTCACAGCGGTTCAAAGGGAACATGTTTGAAGCTTAGTGGATGGGGGGTATGGGTGGACGTAGTCTCTGGCCAAGATTCCTACGTTCTGTGAAAATATTTTCATCATGAATAGTCCAGGAAATTTACTCCTCGAGAGTTCATGGAGCAAAATAATCAAGTTAATAAAAAGTTTATTATTACTATTTTCGGTTACAGAAAAAGATATGTCCATCTTTCTTGCTTTCTCACAAGCTGGATGTTAATTAAAGTCTGTCTGTGTGCTGATACTGCACTGGCCTGTACTATAAGCTTGCTACCAAAAGCCATTTGTGATTCCTTGGTATTTGCTGTCAAGAGCACCTGCAAGTGTGGCTGTGTGGACACAAAGGATTCTGACAGTAAACACTATTTCCCCTGCACTTCCTCAGAGCAGTAATTGTTAAACATAAAACACTTGTTAAACTAAACTAAAAAACAGTACAGTCAATGAGAATGTGTGTGTAATCTGAGTGGGATCTGCCCCTCTCTCCACAGTCCTGCTGGAGAACATTGGCGAGGAACTGGACCCCATCCTGGAGCCGCTGCTGCTGAAGCAGACCTTCAAACAGGGAGGTAGCATCTGCATCCGCCTGGGCGACTCCACCATTGAGTATGCGCCCGACTTCCGCTTCTACATCACCACCAAGCTCCGCAACCCCCACTACCTGCCAGAGACCTCGGTGAAGGTAGACTCCCGCCGCTCCACCTCACCCTGCGCTGCACATGTACACGCACACACAGAAACACAACGTTCCGTAGGTGCATTTTAAGAAGGAACTGGGCTATGTTTAAGCAAGCCCAGCGGGAAGAGTCTCTGTATACTGAAGGATGAAAACCCAGGGAATAGTGTTTGGTTGAACATACTGGGACAAAAACGGCCTCCGGTGGATCAAATGAAGGATGGCATTGCTGTGCTGGCAACCAGCTCATTAAGATAAGATGAGACCAAGTGCCCTAGCACAGAGTGGCTGTTTAGGACATGCTTTGCATCTTAAAACTTCCTGGGTTTATTAATAACCCCTGCGCTTGCACCCAGTATGAGTTAAGAGTTCTGAATATAACAAAACCACATTAACAGCTTATTAGTAATATCATCATCACTGGCTGTCTAACTTTGATAAAATATATGTGTAATATTACATCTATATTAATATTACAGTATTAACTTGCTAAACATCCTGTTCTGCAATCCTGTACATATGGGGAAAAGTTGAATTGGTAGGTGCATGTGTTTACTGCAAATCACTTGGGGTAAGTGCTGTAAACGAATATCTTGATCCCACATGGTCTAGCTGTCATGTTGTTAATGTGGCTGTTGCCTCCAAGGATATAGGACTGCATACACGTTTAAAGGTTAGTTTATTCCCAAATATACCTGCCTGCTTTTAACGCTGCAATTAATCAGTACAGAAGGAGCATAGCCCTTTTACTAATTACATCCTTAATCAAACACATAAAGGTCAAATTAGATGAATTGGTTTAAATGCTTTTTTTTTTTGTCAAAGTGGACTTTTATGGGCTCTGACTCATTACTAACTACCTGTCAATCATTTCCCAGCTCCTGGTGAATTATAAATGGAGCACTGAACTTAACACCCTATTCGCAATCTTGATTTGAAACTCACAGAAATGACAGCAGGCTCATTTTGAAAGCAACACTTGTTTTTATCTGGCATGTTTTGCATACTGTATAGACATCGCTCACTCACGTGAGTGCGGGACACAACATTTCATCACTGAACATGAATTGGTCACATCAGCGTTTCAGATTCATGGTGAAGCGATGTGTAAGTTTGATGGGAATCGTTAGCCTTTCATTCAAATGCCATCCTTAAAAGTAGGCCTAACCCCTCCTCACCCCCCACCCCCATTCTGTCACTTGTCGGACTCCTATTTGTGCCTTTTGATTGCTGTCATTGGGGGAATTACAGATGTTTACATCCTAAGTTGAGCTGCGCATCTGCTTCTGTCAGGAGCACGCTGTTTTAATGAAGTGGCTGCGCTTGTCCTCACGTCCCTGCATTCACCCACACCATCTGTGAGCTCCTCCAAACTCTATACGTGCCATTTCCTTAAAGCAGCTAACCGCTCGAAGTGCAGTCTACTCGCGCTCAGATTATAGCAGCTGCGATTAAAGCAAGAGCCCTAAAGGTTTTAAACCTGCAAAGTAGGCGGGCTGCCGAGCTACAACAGCGCATTTCCAACATGCATTACGCTTCAAACAATTACTGCCGTTCAGGGTCCCCAGGTAGAGGAGATTTGGCTTGTTTTACACGAGTACTTAAGGCTTCCTTTTCACATAGCGTTCCCATCTTGATAGGAGTGCATTACGAATTCTGCCGCATTGGGAATGTGATCATTCTTTTCAGGGCAGCGCTTCCCCGTCCAGCCAATCAGCTGGGGGGGAATGGGCATTTAAACTGGGGAGGCGGGGCTGCTTTTAATTTGACAGCTACGAAAAACGTGTAACGCCCGCGAGAGGTTTCACCATCAGCCACTCTGCCCACGTCGATAGAAACCAAATTACAGCCCACATCGGCACAGTCATTTATCAGTAGACGGTGAAGCTGCCTTTTCACCCATTCAGGAGTGAAACCCTGAGAGGCTCCAGCTCTCCAAGGCAGCTGAGACTGGGTGTGGCGCTTCCCAGCGGATTCATTAACTGCTAATAGATCTCAACTGTTCCACCATGCTCCAGGTTGCAGTCAAGATTTTTTCCTTTTGGATGGGATTTAAATGCGATGTGGGGTGCTTCGGTTGACCCCCGAAATGCTTGATTTCCCCTGTGCGACCCAAGGTAATTGCTCTGTCCATCACAGAAATGTGCTTGGGGGTTCTGCATGGGAGAGCAATTCTGACGGAACACAGAGGTTGCGTCTATGTTGCATTTCATAGTTGCACTGAATTAACTACTAGAAGCAGTGACAAAGAAGTTAAATAAATACCCAGTTCATTTTCATGAATGACAACTGCTTGCACTACACAGAGGAAAGACATTTGTAACTAATGGCCTATCATCTGAATCCAGCCATGTTAAATAGCTAGCTAGGTGCTAGTGAGCACCAGAAGAACATATGACAATATTTACATACTTCCTACTTTAAGTTGTAGCATGGTAGAATAGGTGTTTAATGCTAACCACAATCATTTAACAGAAGTCTGGGTAACTTAACCTGGTAATGATCACATCTGAATAACATTTGAGTACAGCTGACATGGTACAATGCTTGATGGGCCAGAGTTGACCTGGTCTGGCTCCGCTCATCCAGGTGACCCTGCTGAACTTCATGATCACCCCAGAGGGTATGCAGGACCAGCTGCTTGGCATTGTGGTGGCCCGGGAGAGGCCTGACCTCGAGGAGGAGAAGCAGGCACTCATCCTGCAGGGGGCGGAGAACAAGAGGTAGCCTACTACCGCAGGGCGAGACCGGGACCCTTATGGGTGGGGCCGCAGGGAAAAATAAGATCTTTGGCATTGGAATGAAGTGTGTTTAGTACTGACCCTAAATTGGATTAAGGTTTTTTCTTTATTTTACAATGCCTAGATGTAGTCCAAGCCCCATCTCACATCAGATGTAACTTTAAATTGCTTTGGTCATGACTTCTTTGTGCAGAAGATTTATAAGTCAAGCAGGGCTTGCTCAGGATTGGCCCAAGGAATAATTTGGAAGGAATTCTCATATTGTCATAGCTATTCACTCCCACCTGTTTCCTTGGTAACCCCCCCCCCAGGCAACTGAAGGAGATCGAGGATAAAATCTTGGAGGTGCTGTCGTCCTCTGAGGGCAACATTCTCGAGGACGAGACGGCTGTACAGGTCCTCTCCTCCTCCAAGGTCCTGGCCAACGAGATCTCGGAGAAGCAGGCTGTCGCTGAGGCGACAGAGGTGAAGATTGACGAGACGCGCATGGGCTACACGCCCATCGCTGTGCACTCCTCCATCCTGTTTTTCTCCATCGCCGACCTGGCCAACATTGAGCCCATGTACCAGTACTCCCTCAGCTGGTTCATCAACCTCTTCATCATGTCCATCGACAACTCGGACAAGAGCGAGAACCTGGACGAGAGGTACGGGCGCCATGCGCTCGCCGCGATGATTACATCATTGCACTCAGATGACTTCCAACACATGAGGTTCACTGGGCAAATCTGTCTGAGTGCAGCGGGAACCAAAACATGCTGAACACAGCCTTTAATGTCTGTTTATCTTGAAGACTGCTATTCTGTAATTTTAGAAAGACCTAATTCAGTTCATGCTCCAATTAAAGTGGCGGTACAAACAATGCCATTAGTGCCAGCTTAAATTGACTTTGCATGTAACAGTCAATTACAGAATTTTAAGGGGAAGTGTTTAGGCCACAGACAAACAAACAGGAGTTGTTTTTGTGTTTCTTTAATATCAAGAACAATGCAATTGAATGATCTCTTATTCAGAGATTTTTATGGTTTTGGAGTAGTTATCCAATACCCTTTGGACCTGAAAGCTCTGAAGATGCTGATTGATAAATTGCTGCGCTTGTTGCGTATGGCTGCCCCACGCTTGTGCCGGTTGGCCTGCTGGCATACTTGCCTGGACTTGTGTGGAGACTTTGAATGTACATGTGAATACCACGACAGTTGCCAGAGACTGATCTTTAACCCACACCTGAAAAAGAAAGATGACACTTTTATTGCAGGGGGTTGGGCCAAATCTATAAATCCCATCATAGCCATTCCACTCTGGTCTGGTTAGATGCGGTCACAACTGTGTGGGAGGGGCCTCCTGGCTTAGTCTTGTTATGATTTCGAGACCAATTTCACTTCGAGTGCCTTCACTCGCAGTCAGCGCAGTCCACCCTTGGCATCTGTGTCCTTTCCGAAAAACCAATTCAAGTTTCACCCTCGGAACAAATGCTGAGATAAAGGAAGAGGGATCACATGCAACTCTCTGTCTCATTGATCATGAAAGAGGGATTTTCTTAGGGATAAAAGGTGTTTACTGATATGAAAGTCTCACCTAACTTTGGCAGTTTTGGGAGCTTTTGAATCGCACTGCTTCATTAGTGAAGCTTTTGTTCTCCTCATTCGGTCCTGAGATTCCATGTAGCTCCTTGCATGAAATCAACCAATTGGATATCAGCAACCAGAGGTTGCATTTTGTTTGAATGGAAAGAGGCAACATTACCACTCCCACTCCCCACTTCCTCTCTGTCTGCATGCTTTCATCTCTGGCACATGGGCTTGTCAGGCAACCCGGCTTTATTTTAAACAGAGCATCATCAGTTACCCAAAAGGGGAGCCCGCAGCAACGCAGTCAGTCAGTCTTCCGAAAGCACAATGAGTACATCTCTCCGGCTAATGAATAAAAATGAATGGAAACTGCAGGCGAATGTATCATTTATTCTAATGTGCACGCTCAGAGACGGAGAGGCCAATGCAGAATTAGATAATGACAGACCTTTTCCATCTTTCCAGGCTGTCGCAGAACGACAGCCGCTGCTCCGTGGGCTAAAAAAAATCAACTGCCGTTGACTTGACCAGCGATTAAGTGGCATCGTATAAGTCATGGCAAAAGCAAAACAGTCACTTATCAAAACAAAACATTCAGCACTATATGGCACACACATACAAAGGCTGAAATAGAGTGTTTATTCATTCGTGTGTTTCAAATACCGCGCTGGCATTTCTGATAGCCGTCTCATTTGCGTTCACAGACTGTTTGCCAGCTTTGCTGTTGACCTGTTCAATGATGTTGTGTTCATTTTTAACAAGCCACATTTTTAGCCTTGCTAGCCTTAGAAAAGTAGTGGCAATCAGACCATTACCTTTAACCTTACATTTTTGAAGTTCCAAATGATGATTCATGTGGAGAATTTTCACACAATCACTGCAATTAACCAAACTTAGACAAACTGGGCAGATCCACAACAACAAAATCCCATTTATCACTTCCTTTCCTCATCAGCTGTTCATGGCTTCCCTGTTCCCTGTTCCCCGTTTATATAGGAATTGTCTGAGAATTCTTCTCCTGAATCTTTGTTTGGAACTTTAATTGTGCAAGGTAATTAAAACCAGTTTAAGGTAAAGTATCTCAGCATCTCTTACTTTAAGCTCAAAAGCTTTCACTGAATAGTAGAGTAGAATAGAATGTAACTTAATTATCTGCTTTGAAAGCAAGAGAGGTAGTGAAATGTGTTTTTTTTCATCTCCAAATGCAAGAGAGCAGTAGTGAGGCACAGGGTTAGCCATGGTGCAGTGCCCTCTGAGGTAGTTTTGGGGGTAAACTTCCTTGCTCAAGAGGGATACAGACTGACAACCCTCTGGTTGCCAGGCTAGTGTGCTAACCACTGGACCACTACCATCCCTAGTAGTGTGAATGTACTATTAGTCACAGATTTAATATGACTGAATAGTTCAAGGTGCAAAGTTTTGATTCTAGCGCTTACCAGACATTTTACATATGACTCACCTCTGGAGTAACCTGCAAATAGTTTACCAGCACTGGTTTCTGATTTGGATTTGGAGACAGATAAAATGGTGCTTTATTCAGACACCGTGAAACAAATGAGTCTGAAAAATGAGCACTGTCCAAGGCCCAACAGCTGAAGCGTGTTGTTTGTGTCCTCTAGAGCATTAGAAAATAACAGCTGAAAAATCAATAAGAACTCTGAAGTCTCACCCTTTTAGTGTGAGTCTCATTGTTTTTTGCCGAAAATTGAAGTATCATAAGTTTGGGATTTACAGGTGCAACCAGAGAAGGCAGAAAAAATATTATTTTCTCTATTTTTCATATTTTTCTCCATTATGTGTGGGGTTCAGAATGGTTTTCAATTCAGCATGTTGTTATTTTACTGTCAGTCTTGTCAGCCTGTCTTTTTCCACATGGTTAAAATTATGGCTCCACCTTAAGAAACAGTTGATAATTAGTCATATTTGAATTAAATCACAGAGACCTGACAACAGATTTTCACATGCACTTTCTGCCTTTCCATGAAAGGTTGTGACTTCTAATATCAATACAGCAAATAATAGTTACTGAACAATGGTATGCTCATCATTTGTCTTTATTTAGTTTGTTCTTGGCCCGCATGTGAATGTGAATGCGGTAATAGGGTTCTCTAGGCCTCATGCTAATGGCTGTAGCTCTCTGAAACCATGCGCTTGATGCGGGTGTTTGTCCATCCCAGGCTGCAGATCCTGAGGGACCACTTCACATACTCACTGTATGTGAATGTGTGCCGCTCACTCTTCGAGAAGGACAAGCTGCTCTTCTCCTTTTGCCTCAACGTCAACCTGCTCAAGCATGACAACCTGGTGAGTAGAGGCCCGCCACCGCTCCAGCCGGCATGCCTCACCTTCGGATCACTTCCTGTGTTCCCATGGCAACACTCACCCCTGACCCGAGCCTCATTAACTCCACAGAGCCCAAGACATTGGCAGTAGGATTTAATGTCTTAAATAAGAGGCTAGATATTAGAAAGCATTTCCCATAGGGGCAATGTTGTCTAATGCAGAGGCACGTTGGGGATACGATTAGTCAAAGCTAAAGGCTGATAATCCCTGATGATTCATATTGCCTCACTTCCAAATGGCCAATATAACTGTGAGTGCAGCAAGGAGGGATTTCATGTATGATACTGAAATCCCAATAGCAATATGTTTGTAATTTATTTCGCACTTTACAATCTCGAGGGATTTTTTATTTATACACGTCTTATTTTTAGGTAGTTTCAGGGCCAGTTAAGGACTGGGAGGTTATGGTAAATAAAATAGTCTGTAATTACACCTGACGGACTCCACCAAAAACAGACATATGTTTTAATTAGATCCTACAGTCTGTCTGTTAACAGGTAAAGGCCATTAGGACAGATTTGTCCTTTCTTACCAGTAAATGGGCTGGCTCTGGTGTTCCTGGTGCTCTAACGTTAAAAGCTGGCCCTTCCTCCAGGTGGACGAGAACCAATGGCGCTTCCTGCTGACTGGAGGAGTGGGCCTGGACAACCCCCACTCCAACCCTTGCACCTGGCTGCCCAAGAAGTCTTGGGATGAGATCTGCCGGCTGGACGAGATGGAGGGCTTCCAGGGCCTACGCAAGGACCTGGCTACACTGCGGGACGCGTGGAAGGAGGTGTATGACAGCATGGTGAGCCTGGCTGCCCTGAGACACACCCACACACACACGCACACAGGCATACACTCACATTCACATGGATGCGTACGTAAATGCATAAACACAGACAGCCTCATATGCACTCACAAAGACACACACATGCACACACATATGCATAGACACACAAAGACACACACACACACACACAGATGCATACACATACACACGCACATGCACACACACACTACAGCAAAGAAACAGCTATATGACATACAGCTACACTATGGCCCTTGGAGACACTGCTCCACTATTGCTCCACAGTCCATTGATTGCAACCTTGTTGCAGGTGATCTTGCAGGGTGGAGGAGTATATTCAAAAGCGGTATGCTAACAGGCCTTGTTCAGTCCCTCTGGCACGGACTATGGTGGCAAGGGAGGGAGTGACATCGTCTCAGCCTATAGGAGGGCATAAACTCTGCCCTTGGACGATCAGCTCGGGCATGCCGGTGCTTTCCGAGCGGAGCTCCGAGCTGACGGCGAGTGCCGTGATGTAGCCAGTGCGGTCCGGACGGGGAGTTAATTACTGCTTCCGCCTGCCTTTATCTGGTCCCATCACTCCTCCCGCGCACCTGAGATGAGCGTTTATCACGCGGCGTAAAACGTTAGCTGGCCTGACAGATATGGATCGCCTTCCTCATCACTTAATTACGTTGCTTAATCTTGCAACAGGTCGATAAATCCCACGATTCCCCCCAAACAAATTTGGTGATAAAGCACCCCTATTATCCGCGAATAGCTTGATTAAGTGATGAAACACTGCTGCCCCTTCAAGGTTTATCTCTTCCAAATGAATGTAAATGCATCTGAACGCCTTCATTAAGGCAGGCATTAAAGAAAACGTGGCTAATAATCAACAGTCCCCTCATGTGCGTATATTGAGGCTCCTGCGTGCCGAAGCCTGCTGCAGTGTAGACTCTTTGGTGATATTCCTAGAAAAATATTACTGTTGTTTGCCATTGTAAAAGCCTTAATTTGGAAACACTGCTGGTGAAAATGGCTTATAAATCACATAACCCTGCTATAAAAGAGACATAAAAATGAGGTTATATAAGAATATGAGAAACAAATCATTGTTTTTCAGTTTTGCAGTATAAATACTCTGTATCAAGTCATTAACCTGAACAAAGTACACCATCCTGTCTGTAAAACAATGCTTGATCATGTAACTTTATATTCATGTGCTGTTATTAATACATTTTTAAAACGACTGAAATGAAAGTGTGGGTGTAAAGGAGACTGAGATTAGTAAAAACATGGGGCTGAAATAAAAGCTTAAGTGTAAATGAGACTGAGATGTTAGTAAAGGCTTAGATATTGAAATGAAAGCTCTGGTATAAAGAAGACCGGTTAGTGAAAGGGTAGGTGCTGAAATGAAAGCTCTGGTGTATAGCAGGCTGTGGTTAGTGAAAGGGTAGATGCTAAATGAAAGCTCTGGTGTAAAGAAGGCTGCGGTTAGTGAAAAGGTAGGTGCTGAAATGAAAGCTCTGGTGTAAAGCAGGGTGTGTTTAGTGAAAGGGTAGGTGCTGAAATGAAAGCTCTGGTGTAAAGAAGGCTGTGGTTAGTGAAGGAGTAGGCATTGTGATGAAAATGAAAAGGTTAAGTGAAAGCAGTCTGAGTGCTTATGGCTCTTGCAGGAACCACACCACGCCCCTTTTCCTGAAAAGTGGCAGAACAGCCTGGGACAGTTCCAGAGGATGCTGGTCATACGCTGTCTGCGGCCAGACAAGGTGAGCCTTATACAATCACACACACGCACGCGCACACACACACACACACACAAACGCACACACACACACACACACACGTGCGCGCGCACACACACACACACAGTCTCTCTCTCTCTCTCTCTCTCGCTCTCTCTCTCTCTCTCTCTCTCTCTCACACACACACACATAGGCACACACAGACAATGTTCTTACTCAAAGAAATGGCAGACTGGCAACCCTGTAAGCAGCCTGGATCTGAGTGCGAGGGCAGCTGGCATCTAGGTGAAGCTGTTCTGTCTCCCCTTGGTGCTGCTAACCTTGAGTGAAACACTCCTCCGGTCCCATGGCACTGCTTTCCTGAAGTTGCTGTCAACAAACCAGCTGCCAGAGAGCATCCTTGTCCCAGAAAGCCAATCTAGCAAACACACCTGACCCCAGACACACAAGGACACAATGATACACCTCTCACTTCACATGCTCAAGGCGCTTCTCTCCATTCGGTGAGTTAAAGAGTTTCTGTGGCAGGATGACTTTATCGACGCACCCTCACCTCTGTCTGTGTCCTCCTTCTCTACCTCACGGCCCTCCCCCCCTTACCCCTCCCACCCTCTCTTCTCTGTTTTCTTTGGACTGCTCTTCTTTCCTGTCACAAAACCCTCATCTGTCTGTCAATACCTTTTCACCTCTCCTCCTGTCTGCCCTCTGCTTCTCTACCTCTCCTTCTGTCGCTCCTTTAATCTCATGGTTTTCCATATCTCTCCACATCTGTCTCTATCTCTCCCCTTCTCTTTTCCTCCCTCTGTCTTCCATCCCTCTGCCTTCTCTACCCCTCCATCTCCATCTCTCCCCCTCTCTCTCCCTCCCTCTTTCCTCCTCTACCAGATCATTCCCATGGTGCAGGAGTTTGTGTCAGGAAGCCTGGGGCGGCAGTTCATCGAGACACCGCCCTTCAACCTGGGAAAGGCGTTCGGGGACAGCCACTGCTGCGCCCCCCTCATCTTCATCCTGTCTCCCGGCTCCGACCCCATGGCCGCCCTGCTCAAATTTGCCGACGACCAGGTTTGAGCCAGCCTCGGCCCCCACGTCCCACGGCTCACAACTGCAGCGTGATACTCCTGTTTGAGGCATACCCGGGCCTACCTCAGCGCACACACCCAGGCCTGCTTTATGACTAAACGAAACCCAGGGAAAGTGTTTGGTTGGACATACCCGTCATTTATAAATCAGCTTTGGGAGAGTCATCAGTTTGACCATTAACTTAGTATGTGCTCAGTTGGCTAAACGTTACATTTTCTGTGGGTTTTTCAAGGCTCTCCAATAATTTCCAGGAAATATAACCTTAGTTTCCAGCACCAGTCTCCAGCACTGCGTATGTGTTGCTAAATATGTATGCTGAAATGCATACTGACATGAATCATTTGTAGTGCTAAACACACACGCATATATATATATAAAACACTTTATTTATACCCATACATGCATGCATAAAGATTTTACAGATACACGGCATTGTGAAAACAAAATCCTTTTCCGTGGATCTCCAGCCTCACTGGTATAAGGAGTTAGACGTTTCCAGAGCAGTAACAGAGATTATTATCATTATTAATGCTCACACACAGATCTTACCGTACACACAGTTAAGTCACATATACTGAATGTAGCAGGTGTTTTCCTGTTTCTCATACTCCTCATACTGCCCCCGTCCCATGTAGAGTCACAGACAGTGTGTAAAAGGAGAAGATGTGAGTGCATGCGTCCCTGTGTGTTTTGTTGCGTCCCACCAGGGCTTCGGCGGGAACAAGCTGACCTCACTGTCCCTGGGGCAGGGCCAGGGTCCCATCGCCATGAACATGATCCAGACAGGGGTGAAGGAGGGCACCTGGGTGGTGCTGCAGAACTGCCACCTGGCCACCTCCTGGATGTCCACGCTGGAGCGGGTGTGCGAGGTCAGTCACAGCACTCTGCCCCGGGAGGGTCGTGGGTTCAGAACCCTGGGTGGCGCTGCGTTCTGTGCTCTCTGAGCTTCTCTGTTAAAAATGCGGCTCTTTTAGTCCCCAGTGGCTCAGCCGAGCCCTACAGCCCAGGTTTGAGCCCAGCGGCCGAGGTCATTTACCAGCGTTGTTGAGGTCTGCAGCAGAACTCATTGGCTTTGTTTGTCAGGGATAGGGGTGGGTAGGTTGGCCACTCGCTGTGGCTGTGTGCAAGTGATTCTGAGGATTGTGATCATCTTTCTTCAGCACTGCTGGGTGAGTGCAGAAAAGTGTTACAGTGAAACGAGTCTAATGTGCTAAAGTCAATTGCATGAAAAAGCAAAAAAAAAAAAAAAAAAAGCCCAGGACTTTCAATGGGAATAGTGGAAAAAAGACCATCCAGCTAAGTTGAGGGGGGTGAGGTAGTTTGCTGACTGACTGTACAATTAATTTAAAGTGATGTCGTTGTTTGCCTTTAAATTGGTGGAAATCACTGAAGCCTGTTAATTAGAGGGAAGTGTCTGTCCGACAGCACGTTGGTGTCACGCTTTGTTTTCCTGCTCCACTCACCCCTGCATTTCATTCTAATTAAATGTCGTATGAGGGCGGCAGCATGGGGATGTGATTTAGTGTCGCTTGCTCCTGCAGAAATCCAGACGGAATCACCGCGTCCATTATTTCCAACAGCATTACGTTATTTATTTGCTGGGCTAAAGGCCTCTGCCAGTAGGACTAACTTAGCCCACATTTACATGGCTGGATATTTATTGGAGCAACGCAGGGTAACTGCTTTGTTCAAAGCTACAGAAGCAGTGCTCCACTGGGGAGTTGAACCTGGAACTACGTGTGTTACAAGCCCAGCTTCTTAACCACAATACCAGACTACTGGAATATGTGCTCATAGGTTAAGCACAGGTTACCTCCTTGGGGAATCCCTGGATGTACAGTAGAAGGAGGATTGTATATCATCTGCTGGGTAAACGGCGCTGGAATGTAAGGAGGTTCTACTGTTCGTCTGAGGAAATGACACACTCTCATGTCCCTTGCCGTGCTTCTCCCAGGAGCTAAACCCTGACACCACTCACCCGGACTTCCGGCTCTGGCTCACCAGCTACCCCTCGCCCACCTTCCCTGTGGCCGTCCTGCAGAACGGGGTGAAGATGACCAATGAGGCGCCCAAGGGCCTCCGCGCCAACATCGCCCGCTCTTTCCTCATGGACCCCATCTCCGACCCAGACTTCTTCAACAGCTGCAACAAGCCGGTTGGTCACTCTGTCAGTCCATCAGTCAGTGTGTCTGTGGATCCAGTTATCTCATCTTTGCCTGTGTCTGGCAGGTGGTGTTTAGGGTCCTGTGTGTGTGTGTGTATGTGGGAATGTTTGGGAGTGTTTAAGACCCAGTCAGTAAGTGTATGTGTTTTGCAGGCGGTATTTAAGAAGCTGCTGTACGGCCTGTGCTTCTTCCACGCCCTGACTCAAGAGAGGCGCAAGTTCGGCCCCCTGGGATGGAACATCCCTTACGAGTTCAACGAGACAGACCTGCGCATTTCAGTGCAACAGCTGCGCATGTTCCTCAACCAGTACGAGGTAGCCACAACTGCACATGCATATGTACACTAAGCTCAGGCACACACTTACACACTACACACTCATAGACATATGTATACACACACACACACACACACACACACACACACACACAGAAGCGCAACTGTTATATACACACCTGTCCAGGATGCTCATGTGATGGAAACTCATGATGCGGCCACGTGATTCTGCATGTTCCTCGGCCATAATCAGGAAGACAGCCTACAACACTGTATACTGATACTGTATATCCTGTCTACAGTAACTTCATAGTCCCACACTTCTCTTTTCATCTGCTCATGCAGTTGATTAAAAACACTTGACATTTAAGGGCTGCTGCTCTGTTGCTGAGAACTGAAAACGTCAACTGTTATATCTTCCTTTCAAAACAATGCATAAATAAAGCGAGCCAGAGTAGTTTTGAATGTCTTGACATTTTCCCAATAACAGGTGTAGCGTGCCACGAGCAGGATCTGCAAGCGGAATTTGAATACAAAATGCCACATTTAAATGTTTCCCTTGTCCCATTTTATTTGTTTGAGAAACAAAGTAAACAACAGAGAAATGCTGAGGCTTAATTGCAGCAAGAAATGGCTGCATTACCCAGAGAACAAGAACAATGGAATTTCCTGCTCCGAGCTCTTCCTCTGTTTACAAGTTTCTTTGAGGGGAGCTTTCGTGACAAATAAAGGATTTCTCAATGATCTCAGATCAGCTGCATAAAGATTACAATTTAAGGGGGATCTTTGCTGGTTAGCCTGTAGGTTTCCTCATGGACAGAACTATCTGCAGGTAGAGGTTGATGGGCCATTTTATGACTTCAAGATTTTAAGAGATTTTTAAAGAGGAAACACTTTGTTCTTAAAATAATCTGATAGGAATATGCAAATGATGGGTAGTCTTGTTGATTCTTCAAGCTGCTGTTGGTACAGATTACCAGTATCTGTTTACCACTGTGTCTGAGCGCGCATTTGCCAGTAAAAATGTTAGGAGCAGGGTTTGCCTCAACTTTAACCTCTGCTGAGAATTGTGAATCGCAAATGAACAGTGTTTAAATGATGAAGGGTTTACAGAACAGCCATGATGATGACGTTGATGATGAAGATGATGATAATGATGGTGATGATGATTGTAGTGGTTATACACTGTAAAAAAAAAAATCCATTGTTTTTACGGAAAGAAACTGGCAGCTGTGGTTGCCAGAATAATTCCGTAAAAAATACAGTAAAAATGTAAACAACTTTACAGAACAACCTGTAAATTTTAGTTTAAAACTGTTGTAATTTACAAAAAAATACATTTTAAATCAGTAAATCCAATTTTTTTTTGCTGAATTAGCATGACCACACTGCCATTAAACTAATTCTTTCAGTAAGATTTATATGCAGTTGTTGCTTATTGTACATTGAATCCCATTCAGTTTCACTGAAAAATACCAAACAAATAACAGTTTTTAACCGTAAAAGCCTCATTATAAGACTGTCATTTAATGGGGTGCCATTGCGTGGAAGAAGGAGGAACACATTGAACTTCTGCGTACTCATTTGAGTACTCAAAGTACTTTACAAGTTTATGCCTCACATCCACCTACCAGTGACAGAGGTTGCCATACAAGGTACCAACCAGCCACTGGGAGCAGTTTGGGTTTCAGTGTGTTGCTCTAGGACACTTAGACATGTTGCCAGGAGGAAGCAGAATCACAGCAGGAATCTTCCAATCCCCAGTCAACTGCTCTACTTCCTGAACCACTGTCACCCCAGTCAGCACATAGACATACATTTATTTTTCAAAAAACAAAGGGAAAAGGGGAAGGGAAGTCAACAAACAGTAACACAAACACACTTAACGGTGGCACCCTACTGAACCCAAACAAACATGGACAATGAAAGCGAAGGACTTAACTAAGATAACCAATATAAACGATAATTGAACAAACACATAACTAAGCAGTTATTCAACAACAGAACTGTAAATGGCGCAAGCTAGGCATTATGGGTAATGCTCTGCGGGTAACTTTTGCGGGTAACTAATGCTCTGCGGGTTATTTTAACACTGTCATCAGCAAAATCTGTGATTTAGACAGAATAATACCGTTAATTTTAGGGTAATTACTTGCTTGTGACATTATGGTATATACCCATTAATTTTACCAAACTTTTATATTTTCACAGTAAAATTGTGTGTTTTCCACATACTATGACAGTAAAAATTAAAGTTATGCACTGTTTCTTGATTTAGGGTAATTCTATGTATCTACTATGGTGATATACTATTTTGGATTTTATGGTCTTTTACTGTTGCTATTTGACAGTTTTTTACTGTAATTTCTACAAACATTTTTTACAGTGTAGTGGTGTGGAGTACAGTTGTGGTGCCAGAGGTGATGATGAAGATGGTGTCCTTTCAGCTCTGTACTCCAGAGTTTTTAATCCTTGCCACATCCCACCCCCCAACAGGAAGTTCCATTCGCTGCTATCCACTACATGACGGGCGAGTGTAACTATGGTGGCCGTGTGACGGACGACTGGGACCGCCGCACACTCCGCACCATCCTGTCCCTCTTCTACACCCCCAAAATCATCCAGGACCCTGACTACAAGTTCGATTCCAGCGGCCTTTACTACTCGCCCGCGGAGGGAGAGGTACAGGCCCCAAACCCCAGCAGTAGTGTGCAATCCACACAATGCCTATCCCACTTATAGTAGAACTGACTACTCCAGACATTTGACAAGTCAGGGGACATTTAATTATTCACTCATTTCAGTCTCCTTTGCTTTCGAATGTTGACATGGTTTGAATGTCTTATCTTTATCTTGTGTACATATTTTGTATGGGATCCACGTGTTCATTTTTGTGCTCTGTGACAACTTTCTGTTGTGAAGGAGCCTCCTGTCAAAAAATTTGATTGGCTGATGGAGTGAGTCTCCGCCCTAAGTCCTTGAAAGCCTTTATGGAGCTTATTTGCAGATCAAGATAGATTAGATAAGCTTACCGAGCAGTTAATGTATCAGTGATTTTGTTCTCAGGCAAGGAGTTTTGTTTTCCCAGAGCTTTAGAGGACATTTTACACACAGCACCGAAATCCAACCCCAGTTACTAGGGCGCACTTGATGTGTGCAGGTTACTCAAGTGTCTGTGATTAGCACGTGCAGGAACAGCTAAATTGGGTCACAATACAAAATGAAGGACTGTCAGTGGTTGTATGAAATCAGAGCTGTTGGTTTATGTGGCTGATGCCAGCTGCATTGTGGACGAGACACCTGAAAAAAGGGATGTGGAGCTATGGAGGTGGAAGACTATTTCTAGAGGGCCACTGGTTCTTGCTCCATGATTGCTTAATTCCTCAGTGGCCTGACAACATTTTTGACTCTGCCGAACGCTGAAAAGGTTAATTCCAAACTAATTTCTGCAGGTTTTATGTTTGTGTATAAATGGTAGAAATGTCAGACTGAGCTCATGTCAGGTAAATAATGAAGAGCAGAGCCCGGAAGAAAAAGCTGAAAAGGGACGGCCTCTCGGGAGCGGCCTAAGCCGGCCCCCCGTCACACCACATTCATGGGTCCACAGACACGGGCCCGCCACCAATGAGCGACATGAATCTGTTTTTAATGCCCTCATTAGATTTCTGTCAGCACAAGTGTAATCAATACACATTTTATATGACATTTCCACACCAAATGTTTTATTCATGAACATGCATTTACATAGTCATTCTTATAAATGTCAGCGATCTTTGGAATGTTAATGTTGTGGATGATTGTTATTTCTCGCAGTAGCTCGTGGCGTTCTGGCAGTGTAAAAAAGCGCCCTCTCTCTCAATCTCGACCCCCACAGTACAGCAGCTACATCGAGTACACAAAGAACCTCCCCCTCAACCCTTCCCCCGAGATCTTCGGCATGAACGCCAATGCCGACATCACCAAGGACCAGGCCGAGACCCAGCTGCTGTTTGATAGCATCCTGCTCACACAGGTACTGGCAAGATGAGCATGCGCTGAGCACTGTGCTGCGCTGTCTCACTGAACACATGCTGAAAATGTACAGAGGACCACTGTAGCATCACACTGAAAGCATGCTGAGAGCAAACTGAACACATACTGAACAGCTCCGCATTGTCACAATGAGCATATACTGAACACCACTGTATGGTCACAAGTGCTGTTGAACATTCAACAGGGATAACAACAGCATTGCAATTAACAGTTTTCCTGTGGGCCACAGGGATAAATTAGCTGTTAATTTTGGGCTTTTGACAGCTGGATTTCGCTGAAATAGGTAAATAAAACACAAAATGATTTCAAATTAAGTTGAGTATTTTGAGTACTTCTAAATATGGAGATACAGTATGTTGAAGAAAGCCACAGCGTATATCGATGTATGCTTGCAGTAAAGCTACATTTTAAAGTTGGTTAAAAAGTAGAGCTCCCCCGATTTAAACGGCAGGTCTCAGTGTATCTCCTCATTTATTCATGGGCCATCTTCTTCAACCTTCACACAGACCGCGATCCTGCTTATCGTCCCAGGGGAGCCCAGACCCGTTTCATGATGTGGTATCAAGCCTAGATGACTTGAATATTTCATTAAATTCAATAAATATTTACCGTGAAACATTCATTAGAAACAACTCAATTAATATTTCAGTTGTTTGTGAGCGGATCTGAAAAAACCACCAGAACGTGAGCACACCCAAACCCTGATATCTGCCTGCGACAAAGAGGAGACTGGCACCCTTTTTAGTGGAGATTGTCTCGTATTCGCTAAAGGGCCATGGTCGTTGCGTTAACAGTGAGCATTTCAAATAGCTGAAATCACAGCGGGTACAGAGACGATTTCACAGAAATGCGCAACACAAAATGACCTAGCACAGCAGAAAATTTCAGATTCTGGACATACCCCACCCCCCGGTGCTTAGTAGAGCTAAGGTCAGTTAGCATCGGGGGGGCCTTGATCTGAGCCGGTTGTCACGGATCCTGTGAAAAATCAATGAGGTGACTTTCTTGGCGGGCAGGGGGTCGGTGCCTTAAGCCATGTTCACACAAAGGAAAAACGCTGACTCGACTGTGGCTACAAGGCACCCCAGTTCCCTGTGTAAATTGGCCAAGATGCCCCAGGAGCAGCTCACCTAATCTGTGGCTGAACCGTCTTTGGTCGCACTTCAGCCATGACTCATTGGAAGTAGTGAAGGGGGTTAGTTGGCGTGTTGCCATCTCAGAGATGTCTTTAGTTTGTAATTTCCCCCTTCTGCTGTAGTTTTCTTTCATTGAATGACCAAAGAAGAATAACAGTTTATTATACAGCAGTTAGGATTGGAGAAACACACATTTGATACACTCTCTGTATCTCGGAGCATGAAACATCTATTGGGTTGGACTGCAAGTCCATTGCTTAGATGAAGACAGTCTCACTCGACTGTGAAAAATGAATTGCACATGAATAATTTGTTGCCAACCTACAAAAAATGGCTGCTCCGTCAAAATTTCATTTGGTTAAATAAATGGTGCACATAAATGGGTCCTGACCTGAATCTGAGTTAAAACAGGGTACCCGTAAGAATGTAATCATGATTATCAACATATCCTACAGGGAAGTTACACTGCTCACTACTCCTTTGTTGGTCTTGGTCTTGTTAGTTATATGGGGACTAGAGGAAAGAGCCTTTTTCCAAATTCATTAGGCGCCTGCTTGATATCTCCAGCTAGCTGGAAAATCATGGATAGTTCATCAGCCATTGCTGTTTCAAAAAGAAGTCTTTGTCCAGTTCACCATGATGATCACGATGTTCTGCTAAAATCTAGAAAAATCTGAGAATAACACACCTACTGTCTCATAACTACCTGTGAACCTTATGTTCTCTTCATTTCTGTGAAATGCTATTTCTCTGTTAGCTACTCTCATTTTTTATACTTTCTGTATGCCGTGCGCTTTGCCTATTACACTGTTGCGTTCTACTCACCTGCCAAGAAGAAATACCAAAACCACTTTGATAGCTAAGAAAACATCTTGACAATTTTATTATGTCTGTCTAGCCAGCTGTAGCAAGCTTAGCTCCTCAACACGACATGACGATAATTAACTTAAAATGACTTTACGTTCTGTTGTTACTGACTCAACCCATTGAAGTAAATACCTTGCTCAGGCTCACAGCTAAATAAAGTTGGCTGCCCTTTCAAGTGGTTACACAAGGGGGCGCAGCAGAAGAATGTCAAACAAAAGCACACATTGAGAGAGACACTTGTCCGCATATGCACACTCAATACACAAATGCATAGTCTAATGCACGTGATCACGTGCAAACGCACACACACATACACATACAGAATGGTATTACTTTGGGGGCCCTACAAGGCCAGGATATGGAAGATTGAGCATTCTTGCGCCTGTTTCATTTTGCAATATGTAATTACAAATCAACAGCCGGGACTCCAAAATCACACCTTGGTTATTGCTGTAATTTTTTGTTGCGCTGAGGCATACTAAAACTTAGTTATGAACTCTTTTGTAAATGGAATAAATGCTGCAGGTATATTTTAATGTAAGATAGCATATTGTAATTTAAGCAATTGTTCTTGACACTCAGAGGTGTTCCTCTTGGATGTCCAATATTGCTTAGTTGTGGTTGAGCAGTTTGTTGTAAACACTGCATGATTACATATAAAGAATTAGATGTTTAATTCAGTCATTTTGAAACTGTCATATCAATGTGTTTGTAATTGTTCTTTATAAGCAGATGACAGTACAGTAATTACTTGACCCTGGCTGCAGTCTGCTTTTCTCGTTTCACCAATGCAGCATCTCTTGTGTTCATTTGTTGTGTTTTCCAGGGAGAGTTAACCGTAAGTTGAGCGCAGGGTTTAGGGTCACACAGTCAGTAGCCCTTCACTCAGTGCTTGTAGGCCTGGAGCTAGGTGTTACTAGAGGAAGCCGAGAACTCATGTTATGTGTACAAAAGCCGTAAGTATGCTACCCCAGCCTAAGAGAGCAACACTGCTATGAGTACACCCCCTAACTCTCTGAGAACAGAGTAGCGCTGCAGTAAGTACATTACTGCCCTGCCACTGACAATGAGTAGCGCTGTAGTGAGTGTGCTCCTATGTCACTGAGGACACAGTTACAGCAATGTTTCAGTAAAATAATATATAACGACACAAAACCATATGGCAATGCTGTCATTTAATTACAGTAATTGCAAGAGTAATTATATAATAACAAGTAATTACTGCACAGTCTCAACAGTAATTATGACATAATTGCCTTCTTCATCTATCCCTTTCTTTGCACCTCCCAGTCCCGCTCGTCCGGGGGTGATGCCAAGTCATCGGACGACATGGTGTTTGAGGTGGCGGCTGACGTGCTGAGCAAGCTGCCCCCGGACTTCGACATTGAAGCGTCCATGCGCAAGTTCCCCACCAACTACAACCAGAGCATGAACACAGTGCTGGTGCAGGAGATGGGCCGCTTCAACAAGCTGCTGCAGACCATTCGCGATTCCTGTCTGAACATTCAGAAGGCCATCAAGGTGACAGCAGGGGCATGATGGGAAGGGGGAGCTGGTTAAATAAAGGATAAAGAAAGAAAAACCTGGCATGTAGACATGACTGAGAGTCAACCATAGGACAGATCCTCAAAATAATCTTGAAATTGTGATTTGAATTGAATTGAATTGTGTGTATAGCGGTGCATCTATACTTTACACCAGAATGTCTTTAAAACGTCTTTAAAACATCCCCTCCACGTTCATCGCTGGTCCCTACCCCCCAGGTTCTTTTGTTTTTGGTGGAGGCGCCTCTCTTAAAAGGAGCAGCGTTTGCTCGCTCAGGAAGTTCAGGCAGGTAATTCCACCTGACAACAGCCCCAGGGGCTTCTACAGCTCCCTTGGATCCAGTGCCCCGAATAAATAAAGAGTACCCCTCTTATCTCTCAGGATTTTCAAAGCACGTCCCGAGTCTGAGCTCACCTCACTGAGACACCTCCACATCACAGAGGACTACGGAGGCCAGGAGCCCAGGGGAGAAGGCTTTATCAGCTATTGTCTGTCAATCATCGGGACTTAACCCTCACCCGGTGTAATGAAACTATCCGCCCGATAAAATCGTACTTATTCGGACGTCACACGCTTCTCTACTTTAATCATAACTGCAGGGACAGGCCTGAGCAAGTGATTATTTTACACACCGTTTTTTTTCTTTTCCCTGAAGACCCTGGCACATTGCTTTCAACTTGAGACTTAATGCGCGAGGGCCCTAAGTAAATCTGTTTTTAAAACCCTCATTTCTACTTTCAACATTTGGCCTGTCAGCTCAGCTCTCATCTCAAGTTTTTGCTGAAGTTCAGCTCCGAAGAAAAGTCCTGAAATTATGGCTGGTTTTCCTTCCCTGTGAGTGTAGGCTGAGTGTGTCTGCAGAGTTCCAGTGAGGGACAGTCAGGATCATGTGGAAGTCACATTGTGAGACAGTCAATATGTGACGCATGCAAAGGTGTTAAAAGGAAGCTTGTGATGGTGACTGCGTTTTTCAGGGTCTACTGGTAATGTCTGTGCGTTACAGGGACTGTGTGTTTCAGGGTCTGGTGGCAATGTCTGTAACGGAGACTGTATGTTTCAGGGTCTGGTCGTGATGTCAGCAGAGCTGGAGGAGGTGGTTAACAGCATTCTGAAAGGCCGGATTCCCGGGATGTGGATGAAGAAGTCCTACCCCAGCCTCAAACCCCTGGGGAGTTACGTCAACGACTTTCTGGACAGACTCAAGTTCCTGCAGGTGACCCAGAGTGCCCTAAACCCTACCCAAACCCAGAGTCCTTTGCTCCACCTACACAAGTTCAGTAGCACGCTGTAGACATGCATATGACAGCGTGTTTTAGTTTTCCAGGACACGGCACAGAGAAGCGAGGAGAATCGGGCTTTGAAATGTCCCGTTAGACTTTCATGTTACCATACTTTGTCATCTCCCTAGTGTCCATTTCATTCTGCCATCCGATAGCTGGCCATCAGAACCTCTGAGGTTAGATATTCCCTCACATGGTCGAGGGAAAGGTGTTCCACGCTTTGGTCACTCAAGTATGAATAAGCCCTCTTGGCGTTAGAGTTGGTAGACATGTTCTTAGAGTTCAGCTTGAGGTCACAACTGCCACATGAATGAGAGCATTTCCCTGGGAATAGCTGTCTGGGTAACGCTGGAATGTGAACGCTCTGGTCACCTGATAGTACTCAACACGCAGTGCGCCAGCGTGGGTGTTTCTTGCTGCTCCTTGTCCAGGCATCTGTTCCAAAAACTGAAGCACACAGACGGGTGGCGCCTTTGATCGAGGACCTTCAGTGGGAGGGGCCTAACAGACGTCAAGCTCAGCCAGCCAGAATATTATCATTGCACTGTTTCAGTTTGTGGAAATACTGTTTCATGTAAATCAATGAGATTCATCCCTGACTAAAGTCACAGCCAACGTGCCACTGCAGGGCTAACGGTAGGGGGCGCATGAAGTGCAGTTTCCACCTCCTTACAGTGTAGTGTACTGGCAGTCACTGCACTGACCCAACGTCTCTATCACTCACACACACACACACACACACACACACACACACACACACACACACATACTCAGCCCCTGTCAGTAGCCACGTCCGGGCAGTCAGGGACAGATACCATTGGGCCAGGATGGCAGGGGCAGTGGAGCGCTGAGGGGTGACTGCGGCGCGACCATGGGGCAACCGTCAGACACACACTGGAGCACAAAGACAGCCTGACAGGGAAGGAGCTACGCAAGGAGAAATTCAAAAGCATCTGGGCAAGTTCTCAACTCCAGCAAAGTATTTACACAATCTGGATTTTGGCCTTGCGTTTCCCAGAATTCTTTAGGTGGGGATAGAACTGGTCAGTGACATCATAGTCAAACATGGCACTGTATTGTCACCATGTTGCATTTACTCAAGGTAGTAGTTGTTAGCACTCCAGGGCTTATGGAGTGTGAAGGTAAAAGTCCTCAGCAGTGCATTATAGGTGCTTGTTTGTCCTTCCCTCTGTAGGATTGGTATGACAATGGCACGCCTGCGGTCTTCTGGATGTCTGGGTTCTTCTTCACTCAAGCCTTCCTGACGGGCGGCCAGCAGAACTACGCCCGCAAGCACACCATCCCCATTGACTTGCTGGGTTTCGACTTTGAGGTGCTGGATGACAAGGAGTATCGGCAGCCCCCCGAGGACGGTGAGAGGCCCCGTCCATGTGGCCTGTCTTTGCTATCTGACACTGCTCTCTAGTGCCTTCTGTACTGGCATCAGTATTACTCAACTCTCCCTGAGACGCTCTGGATGAGAGCATATCTAAAGGGTGCCACAGGGAGTGCGTTAGTGTGCGTGAGTATGTGGTTGTGTGTGTGAGTTTGATTTTCTGATGTCTGACATTGTGGTCTGATACAGCTGTGTGTGTTTCTACAGCGTGTTAACTGGCAGAGATAGCCTTGTCTGTGTACATGTGTTTTGTCAGTGTCCAAGAGAGCTGAGCATGCATGTGTCCCCACTGTTATATTGTGTTAGAGTCTGATCTTGCTCTGTGTGTGTGTGTGTGTATCTGCAGGTGTCTACATCTACGGGCTCTTCCTGGACGGTGCACGCTGGGACCGAAAGACCAAGCTCCTGGCAGAGTCCTATCCCAAAGTGCTGCACGACACCATGCCTGTGGTGAGTGCTACCTTTCACTGCTCATACTAAACACCTGCTGCGCAGCTGTAGCAGTTACTGCCAGATCCACTTGCAGAAAGTTACAGTAGACTGCACAGTGATGTTGTACCCTGCGTCCTACCCGGCCTTTCTGGTCTCTCCACCCCTCCCTGGGGAGTTCATTGTCCATAAATCCCACGAAGGAGAGGGGAGTCAAAACAGCTGTCCATCAAAGCCACCTCAGTGGGTGGTCAAGACACAAGCTGGGGATAAATAATGTAGACAAACAATAAAGAAAGTAATAATTAATTCATTACATATTTGTATTAATTATTGTAAATAATTAATAATAAAAATTCTGCTCTTTCCATCTCTGTGTCACCACATTGGAATGAAACAAATCAAGGCGGGATCCCTAAAAACTCTGAGAGCTTTGTGGACAGCAGCAAAAAGCAGCAATACCTCAGGCGTCTGGGACTTCCAAGACAGAGACCATTGCAGCGCTCAGCTTCCTGAAATTTTTATGGCAGGGCTTTTGAGGCCGTCCAATTATGGGGAGAACAATATACAAAGAAAAAGGAGTTTGTTTCCTCATTTTAATTACAACCCAATACAGCTTCTATATAAATTATTAAGCGTTATATTAAAATAGATCGCTGATGGCAGATTGGCTTGGAAGGAAAATGGACGATTACTTTGAAAGTTTTCTCCACCCCCTCCACCCACACCCCAGGGTCATGCATTATTCAGGAGTGTTTCTTTGATATTCAGACATTCCAGGTCAGCTTATTACCAAAACCATTTTTGACAAGAGCAAAACTAAATTAAGAATGTGTTTATCGTTTGAGAAGGAAATACAACGGAGTCGGTGGGACGGACTTTGAAATGCAAATCTCTCCAGAGAGCCGTGCCCTGGATCTCTATTATCTAAATCCACTGCATGCTTTATACGTGTGAGCTTAGAGGTTACCACATGCAGGCATGGCCAAAAGTGGGACTACAGTTTATCACCTTTGTTTACTAGCGCTGACAGTACCCCTGTGGCTTTGTTCCAGATATGATCAACTCTGAACCATAACACTGGTTTAGAGCATGCCTTCTCACTTTAAATCAGTGTAGTAACTATAAGAGGCATGTCGATAAACACAGCACAGTGCTCACGTTTTCTCTGCGCGCTTGAGATGGGGTCAAACCCACCGTTCTCCTTTCAATTTTCCCCTCCCTTCCCCTCAGTACTCTGACTCCACCCCTACTGTGCCTCAGTACTCTGACTCCACCCCTACTGTGCCTCAGTACTCTGACTCCACCCCTCTTATCCTCCCCCAGATTTGGCTGAAGCCACTGAAGAAGCAGGAGATCCCTGAGCGGCTCTGCTACACTTCCCCTGTCTACAAGACCAGTGAGCGCCGCGGCACCCTCTCCACCACAGGACACTCCACCAACTTTGTCATTGCCATGACGCTCAGCTCCAGTGTGCCCCCTGAGCACTGGATCAGACGGGGGGTGGCACTCCTGTGCCAGCTGAACTCATAACCCTCAGCCGCTCTCCCCAAAGCCAGCTGTAAAACCTTGTATTCCACTCCCTACTCATTCTTCCCATTCATTATTAAACTATCATTTGACCTGCGTGACCAGTAGTCATGTTCTGGTTAGAAGACTTTTCCCTTAAGACCAAGGGTGAGCAGTGTGAGCATGAGAGACAGTCTCCAATCAGAGAGACTGTGCTGCAGTCTCTAATCAGAGAGGTAGGCGCATCTCCAATCAAAGCAGGGTCAGACACATACAATATATAATGAGTCAGATGCACACAATGTCCAATCAGACATACAAAGCAATGACCAGTCAGACACACAAAGCTACTCCTTTCGAACTTTATTTTCCTTCTTTGATGGGTAAACCACACAATCAGAACAAAGACAATCAGCGAGTATGGCTAACGCAGTGAACACATTTATATATCCAGGTTTGTAAACAATACATAAAATTAAGAGGAAAGAACAAAGATGAACCTTCATTGTTTTGACTTCAGGACAGATTTACACTGGCGTACCTGCAAAGACCAGGTATTCTTTGGGGCAAAGTAACCTCAGGTTGTAGCTGTGTCCTCTTAGTTTCTCCATTCTGTAAATCACCTCTATAACGGTCAGCCCAGGAACTGCATTTCTGAGTCGTGATGTGGCATGCATGGCATGACTGGTGAAAAGTGATGACCGGCATGCGGTAAGAAAGGCTCAATGTAAATACCCCGTTTAAAACGTGAGGTGTGAGGCCTCAAACTGCAGACCTGTCAGCACTTTTACATCCCAGATTTCTGTTCGTTTCAGCTAGGCCCGATGCTTAATGTTTCAAAATGAAATTCTAGTGCAGAGATCCCTCCATGTCTAAAGTGGACTGATTCAGCCTTCAGAGCATTGGCTGGAACCTCTCTCGATTGGTGAGAAACAGATAACCACACCTCACCTTACCGCCCCTTTTGACTTTGCGAGGTGCATCCACTATGTGACTTAAGAGCCACGCCAAACACCTGTCATCTCTCATTCTCTATCTCTCTCTTCCCATTGGTCACAACATTCTCCATAGAATAGGGGGCATTCACCAGGCTCGGCATGCTAGTTTTTTTTTCCTTGCGACCAATCAGATGCTGCATCCACTGCGTTCACATGTAAACTAACAACCATTCTCTCCAGTTACAGCTGCCCCAAAGTACAGCATCTCTGAATGTAACCCATACAAAAAGGAAAAAAACAAAATATTCAAACAACACAATCACATTTGTTGTTCATTTTTTTTAACAAAAAATTATTACAACCAAAACATTTTGTCTGTCTGCTTAAGTCATGCCTCATGCATGTATTGATCTAGTTACATTAGTTTAATGTGATTTCGATGATTGCACCCAACAAAACGAGACCATGGTTGTCACACAGTGACAGGCGTCATTTTTACAGAAGTCACACAGGTCTGAACTCCAGCAAACACAGAGGCAAGCCATCTGCACTAGTCAAGTCTATGCACAGACAATGGTTTGGTAACACGCGCAACAGAAACGATAATGGAATGTCAGGAGGCAACTACAGCACAGCTATCATTTGTGCACAACTTCATGGTGAGTGGAAGGACCAATGTTTGGCACAGCTCAAATCAGTTTCTGTCACATACAACCATTAAAGCAAAATAAAAAGATATTTCTATTAAATTAACGATCACTGGTGTCCTCCAGCGCTTCCAATTTAGCTTGTCAGATATCAATCACAGTGCAAATTATCCTGATATGAATTAAACACTTAGCAACATACAGCATGCAGGTTTAAATGATATAGGGGCATAGCCAAGTTAATGATTCAATAATAGATAGCACTGGTTTGGATTGTCAGTCTTTGATTCAGGACTGATTCAGGACTTAAAGGAGCCAGTTTCTCAGTTTAAAGACTGTTTTTTTTTTCAGTTCATCAAACAAAAGAGAGCAGCATTTAATTTATTGTAGTCCATAAGACTACTTAAAACATATCAGATGCACTCCTGTTTCAGTGAGTTATGTCAATGTCATATGAAAAGAAGTCATTCCAGGTTGGGAGTTTTTCTTGGTTCATGAAAAGTTAATCCACGCTGTGACCCATTTAGAACTAAAGAACATTTATAACACATGGCCACTTGTAGAACGTGATCATCTATGTTAATATTTTTGTAATACAAATGACTACAAAAGACTACATTACATCTAATGATTTAGTTCTACCTTCAGTTTCACTATGTGTGCATCACATGACAGACCAACAGGACAGACTATCTGGTAGGCAGTGTGGAAGACACTAGTGCTAAAAAAATAATAATAATAATAAATAAAAACGGAGCCATTGAACTCTCTGAAGACTGTTGTACAACAAAACAGTTTTTATCAAATAACTTATGGACGCTCTCCAAAAGCTTAAAATCAAAGCCTTTTTCAACACATATCTCTGTTCCATGTGCATGAACAGGGACCAATGAATGAACATTTGATGGAAAGGTGTAGGAGTCTGGCATAGTCGGACACCAGCTCCTCACTGCAGAAGCAGAGCTTGGACTGCATTTCAGATTAACGGATTCACCTGATTAATCCACTCCTCTGAAGGGTACTTGTACACAGCTGAACTGTGTACAAGTATGCGTACTGCGTACTGCATGATGAACCGCTGTATCTAAGTTTTATAGTTGGAGAGAATAGGGGAGCTGTACACAGGCAAACAGGATCGATTTTTGCTGTTCAGTTTCTTATTTGTTCTACTTGTAAAACACTGCCGTGTAGCTTATTACTTTCAATACTCCATTTGTGTGCAATTGTAACTGCAAACCTCCCAAATGCCAGAGGCTGAAGGAAACAAATGAAGCTGATCATTAACACTGAGTCTCCACACGAGACATTTAAACCACTTTTCACCCCTTGCGCTGGGGTCGAGTTTTTTAACACTTGATGAAAAGCAACCCCAGGCATTTGTGAAGGAGCCAGGGGAGGCAGCAATGCGTTTAATGTTTTGATGGGTCCAGTCAGAGGGCTGGCTGCTGGCGTGACGGGATCAGAAACGGACGCTTGGCCAGTCTGCCGGTGATGGCAGTGACCCGCATCGAGCGCTGTGGCGACCCGGAACACCTGGAGTGGCACAGCAAGGGACGCGGTGCACCATTTTCCCCGTCCGCCCCGGGCAAACCAGAAGTGATTTATAATAGCCAGCAGTGTGACATGCACTTGTACTGGTCAAAAGTAAACAAAGCGGTAAAAATGAGGGATCTCAAGTTTTCGAAGGTCAGCTCACAAGGTGTGTGGGTCAGGCTGGTGTTGATTTCCCATAGTGGACCCTGACTGGGATTGGGATTGGGTTCAGAAAGGATAAAGTTATCGTTCTTTGGCAGACGTCTCTCTTGCTGGCCGGCCAGTTGCGTTTACAGGCTCCAGAGGAAGGGGGCTGCTAAAGGATGGCAGGGTAGTGGGTGGCTGAGTTAAACACGGTGCTCTCTGGGACAGCGTCTCTGATCAGTGTGCGCACGGGAGGTTGATTAAAGACATACCATCAAGCAGCTTTTAAGGTGCTGAAATTGAATGATCAGAAGGCTTTTTCTGTTCTTTTTGTCTGGCACAGCACAATGGGTCATAGGTTTCCTGGCTGTGTAAATTGAACTGTTTAAAAAGGGCTGCTGTCAGACAGAAATTGAGAATAAGGCTGGGTGGGGGTTTGCACACCTGTAGACTGGTGGGGTTTGCATTTACACATGGATGTGGTTAAACTTAGCTGTGCTGGCATGAGGGGGGGAGGTACACACAGTGTTTTACAGGGTTACAGCAAATGCCCAGACATGATTGACAGGACAAAGAAAAGGTCAGATGGAAGTGTGGGTGTGTAGACCTCTTGGTGACAAAGGTGACTGCAAGCAACTGCTTTCTGATGGGGACACGAGACATGGCTGCTAGGCATGATTCATGCAGGACGGTACTGTCACAGATGCGCTTTAAGGCGAACTTTAGAAGCCAAAGTCCAGCACGATGCGGTCCTCAAAGATGGCGATAAGCAGCATGATGGCAAAGCCGGTCAACATGCCCACATTCTGCAAAAGGAAGTGACCGAACTGGCAGCGTTTGTGGTCCTCGCTGTCGCCGTGAAGCATCTCTGGCAGCTGTGAGACACAGAGAGGGAGATGGGATATCACTAAACACACCACATCATCTCAGAAGACACTCAGACACAACATACACTCACATAACAAAACAATGTGGTAAGACACAAAAATAACACACCGAGACCCCAAAACATGTAATGACACACAGAAATAACACACCAGGATTTAAAAACAACAAACTTAGACATGAAAACAATGCACTGAGACATGAAAAGAACACTTAGCACAACTGATTGCACCTGATGTATTTGACAGAATAAACACTACTCATAAGCTGTAAAATGGCATGTTACATGTTCAAGACACATAAACAACATACTAAGTGTGTAAAGGAGTAGCTGTTTACCCATTGGTGTAGTGAACCCATAACAGATTGTGACCAGTTAAATGATGATATATTTTGACACCAGTATGTGGTGAGCAGAATTGTGCTGACCCCTTGGTGCCGCTGGTTTGAGTTTGGGTAGAAGTATGCCTTCTAAAAGTAAACTGCATGATGCACCTGTATGGCACTCACAGGAAAATGCCATTTGAAAATGAGCCAATGACCAGATAAGGAAAGGACACTGCAAAATGTGCTCTTATCATTCTGTGACCAGCAAATCCACATCTCAGCTTGGACCTCCGGAAGAGATTTATGGCTGTATGATTTTGGAGTGGAATGAACAGTGACATGTTATGCGGCCTCCCTAACTAAACGTTATCAGTTTTTGCAAGGGCCACTTTAATTATCGGAAACCTGCATCCTGGGCAAAATGAAAACTTTGTAGCAATGGGGCACCGCTTTTTCTTCCTGTGCTGTGCAAGCTCCCTCTGTGGCCCCCTAAAAAATGCAGAGTTATCTCTGTCTGGATCCCCTCACTGCACTTCCGAGGCTGTTCTTGTTCCCCTGCTCTCTCATCAGATGTTGGCGCTTGATCTTCGCCTCATTAACCATCAGAGCGGTGTGTTAATGAGATTCCTGCAGCCCGCTGTGGAGGCGGGGGCCGGCGTCTGATGAAGTGCGAATCACAGCAAGCAGATTATTGGCCAGCTTGGAGAACCAACCAATGGGAGCTCATCTGCTGGCTGAGGGAAGAGACCGGACTCTGCCCTTTCTGTTGGGAGTGGAACTTCAGTGCTGCTGGAAAACACCGTCCTCATCGCATCTGACGAATTCTACTTCTGACATGTTGTGCTCTGTGGGATTCATGTCAAAACTTGCCTGCAGCGAGAACTTTGGGTACATTATGTATTTTGTGTCAAGACTGTTTTTTGCTTTTTTCTGCTGCTGTGTTGGGTTTTTGATTTTGATTGTTTTTTTTAAAGTTTCATTTTTTATATGTTCTGTTATATTATTCTCTAAAAAGGAACTAGGAACTTTTCAGTTCATGTCTTTCTCTCTACAGCTATGATTACCCTAGAGCAATTAATGCAATTTGTGTTGTGGGTGCTGATCTCTGGTTTTGCAGATTAATTTGATCTATCACGATCATTTAATTGCATTGCTCAAAAAAAGAAACAGGAAGTGGTTCTTCCCTGTCCTGCCTCAACTGACCAAACAGACACAAAGATAAAAGCAAAGAAGCAAATCAACCACCTGACAGATTGCTCTACAGGGGGGCGGGACTTTGAATTTGCTTGGGCTGCACGATTTGAATGCTCTTTGAATAACTGCACTGTGGGGGAGGCATCACTATTATCTGGAAAAACCCTCTGCATGTTCGCTTTCTTCAGAATTTTCTCATTTTAATGAAATGATTATGTGCTTTTTATTTTCCTCAATTTTCTTCTTTTAATTGAAAGGGGGTTAAAAAATGGGATGAGCCTTGAGTCTATGTACACAAATTGTTGTTGACCAGTAAACCAAGAGAATATCACTGGCTTTTAAGTGGGGGAAAAGGGGAATGTAAAAATAATCTCTTTTCTTACAAATAAATGGGTTGCTGCAGTGGCTGCCAGCACACATTGAGCATGATTTTGATCTTAATATGAACGTTACTCCTCCTTGGCCACATCAGGAACAGTAAAAGCACAGTGCGCTCTGTTGACTGTGGTTGGAGGCACTGTGAGAAGTTGATAAAGGCAGTGGCGGAACACACCAGCATGGTGACATTTATGCTCCAGCCTTTTTAGCCTGTCAGCGGGCCAGAGGCGTCTGCCGCCAGACAGGGCTCCCTCTGCCTCCAAATAAATGCCGGGTGCGATGGAGGCAGGGCTGTCACCGCAGTGTCTGCACGTTCGCAGCTTGGTCGCAGAAACCCAGTGGTGCCCTCGTTTTCAGGAGCTGAGGGACGGCGCAGTTTCAATGCCTTTCCAAGCGTGTTTGGCCTTGATATGGGCACGCTGGCACCGGAGCAGGCGCGTGGTGAAGAATGCGCCTTCAGGAGGGAGGTGTGGGCGATTGTGAATGTAGCCTCGGCCCACACATCTGAGCCCTCCGGTATCTGGGAAGTAGGGGTGCGAGGTCTCTTGGGAGGGAGGTACGGGCTCTGCAGGTACAGGGGGCGCTTATCTGCTCCCCTCACAAAGGACAGGGGCTTGGCTGGGCTCCAGCACTCTCAGACTGGCTCGGTCTGTTTATCCATCTCCCCCTCAAGACCTACGAGTCAAATTTGTCAGATGCTCCATATGAGGTGCCTCTCTCCTTGTTTTTCTTCTCTTTCTGTTGTCCCTCCTCACCTCTCTGCCTCCCTTTTTCTCCCTCTCCTCATTCAATCTGTCTCTCCGAACTCTCTCCCTCTCTCTCTCCACCATTCTCAGTCTTTCATTCTGGAGGTGTGCAGTAGGAGTTCGCCGTACATAAATTTCCTTGTACCTTACTGGACAGATGGAGCTGGAAGTGGCTGGTACCATGTTCCAAAGTTGTTCTAAAGAGCCAGAAAGACAAGGCCTTTCTGTCTATATTACACAGAGCATCATAAAAAAACAAAATCAAATGCTGTAGTTTGCATAGCCTCACCCTCAGCACGAGCAGAGGTGCTCATGGAACTAGCATGGTAGGCCATGTTAGCCATAGTAGGAGCAGGAACTGAGCATCTCTTCACATAAAAATGGCAAAGATTTTCCACTGCTAACCGAATTACAAAGACAACCACATAAAAAATCCATTGAACAAAGCTGTGTTGGTGCTCTCACTGCCAGCACTCACAGAGGAAAGAGAACCACAGAGGACAACAGCAAGAGGTCAGAGCTAACATCTCTCAGCGTCGCCGCAGCAAGGGAAGCCTTACCATGTCCACCAGAGCGACGTACAGGAACATGCCAGCTGTGATGGCAAAGATCCAGCTGGTGACGTTGTGCGTGTACTGGCCCACCGCCGTGCCGATCAGCATGCCCACATAGGCCATCAGTGCTGACAGGAGGTTGTACACAATGGCCTGCTTCACCGACATCCCCGCCTTCAGCAGCACCGCAAAATCACCTGCAGCAGAAAACACAGATGTTGCTTAGGGAACCGCCCACCAATCACGCTGCCTCGTCGGCACCTGACTGGGGCATCACTATGCCAGTTATAGACTAGGGACGCAGATACTCTATTATTACCAGATATTCAGATCCTGCGTTCCTCCTGTCATCCTTGTAGGATGCTCCAGAGGGTAACAGGAAGTTCGAGTGCTGACCGAGTTTACTTGCTCACTACGGATGTTCTGTTTCAGAGAATACCCCTTCAGGAATGTCGCTAGCAAACCAGAAAATCAGAAAGCTTGTAGCCTCAACAATTCAGAGACAGACGTTTCAAAGTAGAATGTGCCAAGCTGACTATCTGGTCCGTGTATGAAGAATCTCTGATAGCGACAAATGAGTGTTCTTCTGTATTATTCTACCACGGGGTCACTACTTGATATCAATCAGACAATGAAGCTGCATGGACCACAAAATGGGTGGGGCTACCAAGCTGTCAGTGACTAGAATTGGTGGCTGATGGCAGTTCTGGTAGCTCTACCTAGTATGGGGTCAATATGATGCCTCGTTCTCCTAACATTGCTAAACGATTAATCAAAACTGCTTGTTACTTCACCAAAAATACCAAAAAATCCACTTTTATTCTGTCGCATCAATATTCATGAAGGCCAGCCTGAGAACCCGGCATAAAAATAACGATTCCTTGATATTAAGTTTCCTGCCTGAAAGTTTGAGTGAAGAATGATCCCTTTGCAGCAAATGCTTATTTACATAGAAAGAACAGGAGTTTCACACAGTGCTTTGGGGGGAAAAGAAGCCTTTTGATTTTTCTGATGTTTGATGTTGGGAGCCACAGAATATTTGAATGTGAAATTAATCTGTGCTGCACACAACAGATTCAGAGGAAAATATATACCGTTCTAAATCACTTACAGAGAAACTACATATCCACACACATACACACACACACACACACACACACAGTCTGAAACTGATTGCATCACGCATTAGGAAAGGGTATGTGAAGACACAGCTGGCATAAAAAAACCTTTAACGGACTGTCGCATCCAGTTCCGCAAGCTCTGCAAAATGGCCTCAATTCAGAAAATACAGAAAAGGGAACTTCACTTTGTCCCTGACATGAAAATTGACTTTACTGCAGTCCTGCAGATTACCAAAATTAGCATTTTAACAGGCTCTTTTCACATCTATCACTCAATGAAGCGGTGCGCGGCTCTTAACCCAGTGGCAGGTCTTCAGCCTTTGTCTTCACCTGCTCTGGCGTCCCTGACTGGCACACCGCAGAAACGTAACCGTGCCAGTGAGCATAATTAACTGACCTGACGCCGACAATTAACTTCTCTGTGGGGTACAAACCCCTTATCGTATCACCACACTCAGACCGGGATGCTGTCTTGTGAAAAGCAAAGAGGCAGCCCCACTGGTGACTGGTTGCATCCGTTGAAAGAGTGAGTTCGATAAAAATCGCTGAACATCACACTCTCCCAGCTGCTGCACGGTAGGGAAAGCAAGATGGCCACTTCACTTCAAACTCCAGATTTGCCTTAAGTCTCCAGGAAATCAGTGTAACACCCCCGCTGGCTGGGGTACAACACACCTACAAAAGAGACTGGAAAATCCATGCGTGATACAAATCGGCTCAACTGCTTAAATGAAGCCTTTAAATCTTCCTATATTAGAATAAAGAAAATCAGTGAGCTGATCGTCAAGGCATTTAAACACTGTTGTACTGGACATGAGATCTAGCTCATATACTTTTGACTGATTGCTGTTGACTACAGGCTAGACTTGTAATCAAACAATCAAAGGTAAATCCTGTAATGGGCTTTTACCTACCTGAAGAGTTACCTACCTAAACATGATGTATACATGGAAATGTATAATTAAACTTATTTAAGTCAATGAGGACAAGGGCATCTACTTTGCAAACCAAAAACAGAATCTTACAACTTGCATTAATAATATATTACACACCATGTAGTTGTTTCTTTTTATCTGAAAACTTGAATAGATTTCGATCGCTTTTGTGCATAATCAAACTTACAAAGAGGCAAAAACTTAAGCGAGACTTTGTTCTTATCTTCTCATACGCATTAATGAGCTCACTTTTTTATCTTTCATCTGATTAAGACTAATTGTATCGAAATTTTATTCCCATTTAGTTGCAGTTTATTTTCATTTAGTAGTACACATGGGAGGACAAAAAAAAAAAAAAAAAAAACGATGAAATGTGAATTCATAAAGACGGCTTTTGGAAACACAAACAGATCGATCTTCATGTTTTGACGTCGAACCAGCATGAGATAAATGTTTGATGAATCATGGAAAATGTGACATCAATGCCTGTCTCATGTTCACTAGGCTGTGGAAAAGAACTGTTGTTCAAAAAGCATTAGGCACTATCATTAACCTTTAAGAATGAAGTTCCTTTAAGGGCTCAGCTTAACAATGAAAAATCACATTCTCTCACCATGAGCCAGACCACAGTGGTCATTTTCCGCCAGTGTCACTCTTCGTGAAAGTTTAAGAGAAGTTCAACTTTTTGTGTGCCGCTTGAGAACAATTGTGAGCCGTACGTGTGGTGGGGTTTTGTCAGTTTAATGTTGCTGGGGGATGGGTGAGAGACGGAATCTGACAGCGAAAGTTAACGAAAACAAAGGTGGGCAGGCAGACGCGGGGAGCGGGCTGTTGAGTATTTACTTAGCTTTCACAAAGTAACATTTGGCAGGCGGTCGCGGGCCCATTCATCAACTGAGAAATTCCTCGCATCAGCCTCGCTGACAGGAGATATCATTAGCGCTGAGGAACTGTCACTTTCTGAGCGCGCCGCCAAACTGCCTCATTAAACAAGCTGGAGGTGAGACCGCGGCGGCGGAGAGGAGCTCCGAGAACGACGCCTCACTGTCCCCACCGACTCTGCCTGCAAACCCCAGCACCCCACCCCCTACGGTCTAGGAGGCTGACAAGCTCTCCGCCCTTTCCTGCTAGTCTGGTGTCAGCTGTGGGACAAGTGACACCACCCTTAGAACTACCAGGCGACGCCCCCTCAACCACAAAGAGAAAAGCAAGCAGGCACTATGTCAGTTTCAATCTACTTAACAGACTTGAATTGATTAGTTATTTCAAAGGGGCATCACAGGATGTTGGGCTCTCCAAAAAAGAATGCTATGAATGTAAATGTATAGTATAAATATGTACAGACTGGGACTGCAGATTGTCAGTCTTGTGATCGAACCTCAGTCTCTAGGGGTGAAGTCATTACTGCATTTCTTTGGCGCAGACCATCAGACACACACAATAATTCTCCGCGACATGCACACATACATTAAAATTAATGGGAACTCTGTGCTGGTTACACAACATGTCTGTCATCTGTTGGTTCCTCAAAGTCAGCCCTGGTCTGTCGTATTTCTCCTCACTCACACACTCCACATACACATGCTATATGCGTCAGTGTCAAACGCCTCATCACGTAGGGTGTGTCTGGTGCTATCAGAAATATTGAGTTACTTTGTCTGAGTGACATGCGTGGCCCCCATCACAATCCACACCGGAGCTTCACAGCAAATTAAACAGATCTGTCTCATACAAATCGAATTAAACACCCTACAAAGTACGAACTTAGGCAGCAATTATCTGTGATTATGCGACAGATGGCTAAATTAATGCGGCTGACAGTTCCAGTTTTCATGCGAATGACAGTTCCAGTTTTTCTTTCTTTTTTTTTTTTAAGACCCATTTGCAGTTGTGCACAGCTGGAAGAATTCCTGCTCTCCATTTAATCCTATTCAGAAATGCTCAGAGTTCTACAAATAGGGAGCCCCAACTGGAAAGAGCTGAATCTGTATTTAACAAATCTGACAGATGGCAGGGCATATGTTATTCACACTAATTTTCGGGCAAATCTGCCCAACTGTTCATTATTTTAAATTGTTTACGCGCATCACAAAAAATTCAAAATGGCAGAAAATCTAATGCGGCAGAATGCATTACAGGTAATTATAAACACGCTCCTCACAAGCAGATATAGAATAGCATATGTTATGAAGTATTATCATGTTATATTCTCTATTATAGCATCCCCAGGGGCCCAAACAATGCAATACCAGACACATGGCCAGCTCACGTAATCGTCAAGAATCCTTTAAAATGAGCTTTCATGTTTAAATAATATTATTTCAGCAAACATTTTGACATATTTGTGCGTGAACATACTATTATTCCAACTGAATGTAATATGAAGAATCACACAGATTTCAGCTGCTTTGAGTAGACCTATTCTGGGTTTTCTAAGATGTGTCTACAGGCTGTCATTGGACAATGTGTGAATACTTGAAAAAGTAAGAGGTACACGGAACTGCAGAGGAGACACAGAAAACACGTGGAAAATGTGCTTTGTTTAAACCAGTCTGTCCCATGCAGGTTTGCATGCACTGACAGCTAACATCCTTTCAAATCCAAAGGTACAAAAACTCCATCAGGGACCAGAGCTGCACTGCCTGCAGTGAATATTACTCACCCACACCGTGCACAGAAGCTCAGAGACGTGAAATATTCAACAGCAATGTCCTTGAGCTATGGCTGCATAGAAAAACTCTCAATCGAAGTGCCCTGCATGTGTTTGTGTGTGTGGATGTGATTAACATACTTGCTCCCAGAATCGCCTGGTCTTTGTGTGTGTGGACGTGAGTGAAGAGGAGAGCATGAGCAGGGGGCAGTGTTTTTCACCCCACTGGAGTTTTTTCACTGGATTAAAAACACTCTGGGTTACAAACTGACTGTAAAATCTGTGAACCTATAATATGTGATTACCTTCCAAAAAAGGAACATGGATGCACATGACACTGATGAGAAGCTAAGAGCACTGTCATGTGTGTGTGTGTGTGTGTGTGTGTGTGTGTGTGTGTGTGTGTTGTTTCTGAGAAGAAAGTGCTACTCTCTCTCACCCTGGCATGCCAATGACGGTGACCTTCAGCAAAGGGACATCGAGGGACAGCACATCCTGGATACGATGTCATTAACGACTCCGTGCTCGGGCAGACACAATCACAGCTAATGAGACCCCCGGCAGGCGGCCCATGCCAGGGACCCTGCGCCCACGTTCCAATGCAATTGCTCCAACCTGCCCCACCTAACCCACATGGCTCAGTGGCCTTGTGTCCAGAATCTCCGCTGGCTATGTTATGGGAGGTTATGGGATCAACCCCCAACTGGCCTTTCTGTCTGTCACTCAGAAGTAAAAGGGATGGATTATAGGTAATGGCCTTGCAGCAGGTTGTGGCTCTGTCATTAGGGGCACACTTCTAAGTACAAGTGCAGCAGAGACCCACTTAATGTCCAGGCCTATGAGCCACCTGGGCTTGGACACGGCTTACTTACTATGGCACATGGCCCGGTCACTCTCCTCTCGCAATTATACATGACTGATACCCCCTCTGAGTCTGGGACCTGTCTCCCTCTCCCTAGTCATGTGACCCTGAGATTAGGGGAACCAATCACTTTTCTGTTTCCTCACTCAACACTTGTGCTTCAAGAGTCAAACACTCACACACAGCCTCATGGTGGGCATTCGCTGTCGAACACCACTCACATCATGGAATCTGAACACTTACGCCCCCAGCCACAAGTATGAAACAAAGAAACAGGAGTACGAAGAGGAGTACGAACAGCAATATTAGCGTTGATCATCTGATGATCATCTGATCAGCAAAGACTGCTAGGAATACACAATGTGTCCTGTCTCCAGAGGTGGAGGAGTATTGGTGTGGCCTTGAAGCTGAGCCAAATCGTAAGTGGTTACTATAACAGGGCTGACAGTCTTCCTCCTCAAACCTGCATGCTCGTGCCCTTGTGTCCTCTGCAGTCATGATGCCATGTGCCCCTTCTAATGATATTGGGGAGGAAGGGGGAAGCCCTGAAAATGCTGGGCACGGCACACTCACCCAGCTCATGGGGCAGCTCATGACAGAACACGGCGACGGACGTACTGATGCCTCCCGTCACGTTGGCGCTGAAGGCGGCCCCTGGCAAACACACGGCATGGCTTTAGCAACAACACCACCTTTAAGGCTACCAACATTCGAGAATGTCAAAATGAAATGTATTCTTTATTATTGTCATTCTGTACTTATCTGGCAGACATTCTTTTGAAGCCATAATGGCACGGTATGTTAAATGAAAATTGCAGGAGCAACAAGAACAGCACGAATTGCAGAACAAGTACAGAACAGCCTGTAACTCACTGAATAAGTATTGAACTGAAAAACAATGTTAAGCATATGCCAGTAATTGTTCCAGCACACACACAGAGCCCAATATTTATCCCAAGCAGCTACATACCTGTAGCATACCAACATGCACACAGTTCTGATCTATGATAGCAACATTCCCCAATATCATAGCTTTTATTTGCGAGACATGACTCATAAAGACATCCAATGATAAAAAGAAGCAGTGCTCTAAGCTGTAGGCCTGTAGTCTGTAAACAGAGGGTCTTACCTATTGCCAGGCCATCACTGAAGTTGTGCATGCCATCTCCCATGATGACCATCCAGGCAATGCTGGCTATCCCAGCATCCTTCATCTCCTGGTCTGAGTGACAGTGGTTGTGGTGGGCGTGGCCATGGGAATGGCCATGAGAGTGGCCGTGAGAGTGACCGTGACCGTGCCTCTTCGTCTTGGCCTTCCTGCCGTTTTCTATGGCCGGGGAGCCCACATCCCGGTGGCCATATTCGGGATCGGTGGGAGACAGAGGCCTCTTGCTGGGGGACTCCAGGTCCTGCAGCTCTGTCAGCTGGGTATCGTTGTGCTTGCTGTCGCACGACAGCATGGAGCTGTCAGGCCCTGGCAACAGAGAAATGGCGGGGTTTAAAACTCTGGAATCACCCTGCTGCGAGTTTAACTCCAGACATCCTTGGCATCTTCGCACAGTGGTCATTGAGTCAAACCCTTTCCTCATTTTCACATAGCAATTTAACAAATGCATCAGAAGATAACAGAATCTACTAAAGTAAGTAAAAGAATTCATTCTTTTTTGTGTTTTGTATTCCAAAAAAGAATGAAAAACAGCATGCCAAACCAGTCTTAAAGCTCTGTGTTCTTTGCAAAAGCACATTCATAAAACAGGATTGACCTTGAGTTTCCATTAAAATTCTTCCTTTATTTTCTTTGAATTTGTCTGAAAAGCGAGGACAAAGAGTTAATGTACAACACGTTCCAATGCTTCAGGAACCTGAAGAGCCAGGAAGAGCCTGACAAAGACCTCATGGCCTGTACCTTTTTTTTTCCCCATGTAAAGTCTTTCCTCACCACAAACAGTGCCTCAGCTAAGTGTAGGCAGTCATGCTTTTTGATTCAAGGATTCAAAAGTGGGCCATGAATAGAAGGTTTGAGGGGGGAGATACTGTACCATCGGCGGTCAGCGGCTTGAGGTGCAGCCACTCAGCGTCCGAGCGCCGGTTGAGCTTGTGGTCCGACAGCTTCCTCCCGATCTTCCCCTCATCATCCTTCCTTGTCTTCCTGCACCAGCTCCCCTGGGAGAAGGAAAAAGCAAAGAGGACTGAGCTGGCTTTGTCACTGTGTTGCAGTTTATTATGTGACTGTGTTACGTACTTTGACAATGTGCACGTATTGCATACTAATGCAGATTTTGTTCATCTGCATTCAGACATTTGTCACATGTAAGTATGAGTTATGTGCAGTAAATCACAGAGTATAAGGCTGCCTGGCTCTATTTCATGATGGAATAAAAATGCTAAAACCATAACACGACTAGCTGTATTAGATTTGTATTATTTAAATGCACTGGTGTAAATAATTTGTATGCAAAAAGAGCTGGACCTGTAATTTAAAGGTTGTGAGTTCAGTTCCATGATGGCTGTTGTACCCCTGAGCAAGGTGCTGACCCTAAATTGCTTTGGTAAATATTCAGATGAAAATGGATACAATGCAAAAAATGAACGTGTAAGAGATGCTCTGGAATAGGGAATAGATGGTACAACAAATCAGCTGTAAAAACTGCAGTTTATGCCATGCAGTGCTGGGACAGTTGCAGGTCACACCAAAAACCGCAAGGGGTTTGCGCCCCACGGAGAAGTTAATTATCAGCACCAGGCCGGATAATTAATTGCCTCAGTACATACAATGCTGTATAAATGGATATTATGTAAAATGGAAGCTGTGCAGGTGGCCCTGGATAAGGGTGTCTATGGAGTAAATAAGTAAGAAATACATAAAGGGAAACATGGTAGTTTATCCCCCACAGTGACTTAGGGAAACATGCTAGCTTAGCCCCACCAGTGCTTAGGGAAACTTGTTAGCTTAGCTCCAACAGTATCTTAGGGATATGTGTTAGCTTAACCTCTACAGTTCTTAGGGTAACTCGTTAGTTTAGCCCCTGCAGTATTTTAGGGAAACATGTTAGCTTAACCCCTAAAGTGCTAAGGGAAACTCCTTAGCTTACCCCCTGTAGTGTCTTAGGGAAACTCATTAGCTTACCCTCTATAGTGTCTTAGGGAAACTTGTTAGCTTAGTCCCTGCAGTATCTCATGCCGTTATCTGTGGAGTGTTCACACGACTGCAGGCCTCACCCCTTGGTCCTTGTAGTGCTTGAACATGCCAATGCAGTGTTCGATGATGAAGAGCAGGTAGATTCCCGCTAGGGCGGTCAGGCCTTTCCAAACCCCGTCGAACGCAGTCAGCAGGTTGGCCTCTGGGTCCGAGTGGCTGTGGCTGTGGTCATGCTCGCCTTGGGACTGCATGCCAAGGCAGAGAGAGGTGTTACTATGTTCTGCAAAAGCACTGCTGATGGTGAGGTGAAGCCTTGGGAGTCTGAGCAGTACAACTGAGCATGACCTCTTGTGTTGGACCAGGGGAACCTGTGTTTGCTGTCCATGTTAACCAGATCTGCAGATTCCAGGCAGTCCTGTTATTCTGCACTAAACTCGGTTTCAACAGACCTGTCAGTATTAATCATCAAGGGGTTTGGCAGAACATTCCAGAAAAAATGACATAAAATTGAAATCAGTTTGTCTTGTACAGAAACCCTGGTTTGTTACAGAGAACAGAGAACAAAGGAAAAGATGACACCAGAAACAAGGTAAAATATATATTTCTGAGTGCATCTCTATTTCCAAGCTTCCTGGCTTTGTCCTATTTTTGAGTGTATTCACTGACACCCAGCCAGGCTCAGTAACCTATCTGAGCGTGTGAGAGAGCCAAACGGAAGCTGCTCCTCTATTTAAGGCCACCTGACCCCGTGGTTGCCAGCACTGTGTGTGGGGGTGAGGCAAACTCTGTTTTACCCCTGAAGGAAGTGCAATCTGACACAATCGCGATGAGGTTTAACTGTACGTGGCAAAAATATGGCTCCTCACCCACACAATGGGTGGAGCTACCACGCATTACCATGTTTTAGGTACTACTATGTTCAGTATCATTGATTTACTTGTTTGTGTAATGTTTTCTGTCATTCTTTGTTGAATGCCCTTTGTGCTTGAACCCTGCAGTTACTCTGAAGAGGAGGGCTACACTCAATGTCAATAATGAAAATGTAAAGTTAGATGTACTCATCTTGTACATTGCCCTGGATAAGAGTGTCTGCCAAGAAAAATGTAATTGTAAATGATCAGTGAGCTGTTGATTTGAACCAATCATCCTGGCTACACTGTTGAGAGCAGTTGATGATGGGTGGTACATGGTAGCTCCACCCATGATGGGGCTCCTGAAGCCCCACTCTCCCATTGTCAGCTATACAGGCTGACTGATCAGCGGGTGAGACGCAATACTCACGTGGGGCAGCAGGTGGAGCAGTGCGTCGCCACTCAGCGTTCCCACCGCCAGCGCCACCAGGAAGGTGAGCAGGAACTTGAAGCATGATTGGTTGAGGATGGGCACCAGGACCACACCCAGCAGGGATAGCAGGCTGATGATGGTGATGGACACAAAGCCCCACACCCAGATCCACGCTGCAGAGGGAGAGAGCAGATGCAGTTACTCCACCATGCCACCAGTGGGAGCCAGCACACACCACTCATCTCAATAAATATTGAATGATATTGACATACGCACCATATTACTTACTATACCCAACAACTGAAAGCTTCACACTGCTATACAATGAAATACAGAAGTCTACTTTCCCTAAGGAAACCCTGAGGAAGCTACAAAAAGGTGGGGGAACTAATGCACATGTGTTTACAGTGTTTAAAAATTTCCAAAAGGCTGTCTTAAAGTCTTAGTGAATAAGCTTAAGACAGCAGTCTTCAGATTTTAAGAAAAAGCAGTGTCATTTCTGTTCACTTTTAAAAATCAGTTAAAGTATCAGCATCCCTGCATCAGCACCAAATCAAACAAAATCAAATGCTATAATGTTGAAAAAAAAGAGGAAACGTCCTTTTAACAAAATTCTCAAATGCAACCCTCCGGGGCCGGCAAAACAATGCGCGTCTCCCCTCTCAATCACTTTACAGTTCCTGTACAGCAGAGAGTGCTCTCTGCTTCCAGCTTTTCATCTGCAGCCAGAGGAAGAATGCAGATCCTTCTCATTTGCATTTAAAAGACGTTCCTGTCTCTCTCTCCCATCAGGGATCGGGGAAAGGAGAAGAGCTAGTGGAAAGCTGCTTTGCGTCGCTCTTTCGGCAGAGGACTGAAAAGCCGTTTTTTTCCCGAAACGAACGGCCGACGCGTGCGACAATCCAGAGATGGGCTTGGCGGCAGCTGCCGTTTGTCATGATGCTGCAGCACAGCATCGTCGCTGTATGAAAACGGCGGCGGAGTGGCACCAATCCGCCATGGAAGATTCAGACGGATCCAACAGGCTTTTAACACTTGGCACCAAATGCAGCGTAAAATCCAAACTGCAGGAGGACTCTCAAGATCAGTGAAAGTGTAGTGTGTCTCACCCGCATGCCACCTGAACAACAGCAGCGTTTTACTACAAGCCCACGCTGAGCTTGTGTAATTGCTCCCTGCCATCGTCTTCCGGCCAGTTAATTTCATTGTTGCTTTCATGACACGTCTTTTTCCTCCATTAAATATATGGTCTGTAATTACTGAGCTGAGCATTAACTGCAAAGGGCAGGCTGTAAGTCAGCTGCATGGCTGCGACTGTTCCGGTCTGGTCTACACAATGCAAATGTGGTCAAGGTAACATTAAGCAAACGCTTCAACCTAACGCTTTGGGTTAATGCACACAAGGCAGGTTATCTGTCAGTGCACTGAACACTAGCTCCCTGTGTCTGAGTGCCAGAGGCTCAGAACAATGGGTCTCAGATCACAGAGGCACATAGCAGTAGCCTAACATTGTTGCAGGACATGTTGTCTGAACAGAGGTTGCAATTCTGATGTCGCAATTCATGAGTCCTGGAGCTGTGGCCTTCTCACTGGCCCGGAGCGGTGGTGCTTTGACGGACAATACCGCTCCTGCGTGACATGTCATGTGACCGGTGCCTGGTTCTGTCTGGCCCCTCTCCTCCTGATCACGCTGAGAAGAACCCACCAGCCACTCCCTAGTCACGGGTGTCCTCTGTCATCAGGGCATGGGGTCAATGCAAGGGTAATTTCAGCCTGGTCTTCTACATTCCTGTCATTTCCACTCTGAGCTTCCTGTTATGCGACTGATGGTGTCAGCTTTGTGCCTTGAGAGACGCCCATCCTCAAACACAGGCTCTGCCCCAGAGAAAGATCCAGAGAGCAGGGCAGGCCCTCCCCCTCAATCCCACCCCCAGGTGGGGGGTATCTCCAAAATCTGCCCCTCTCAAGGACATCAGCCGTGCTCCCCCCATACCTGCACTGTCTGAGATTCTTAATAAGGGGTCTGCCCTATTGAGTACAAAGCAAACCACGGATCAGGGAATTCACACATAAGGCAAGGGCCTAACCCACCTGGCATGTTCGCTTTCATGAACCACTGCCAGAGCTGTCCCGATGATACATGGCAAACTCCCCTTAACTGCATACTGGACAACTGCACACTCCACTTTATTGCATAGCATGGAGCTGCAGTTATGAGCCCGCTGATATTTCCATGCTCCTCTTATGCGCATGCACTGCTGAAGTGCACAACATGGCAGCACTTCCAAATACAGGTAGTTATCAGACTGCAGTCCATTTAATTTTATTTTATACATGAACATGAAAGTCTGATTGTACTGTAACCAATACCTAAATGTTTACATTATCCAGTTATCAGTATTTCATTTATGTTTACCCATGGATTTAGTCGCATGTTGTTTTTGGTTTTTGTGGGATTTGGACAATGAAACCTCACATCGTGGTACACTCTTATATGGAATGAATTCCTGCAGAGCATTTCGCAGCCGGGAGATTAAAAACCATTAAGCGCCACCCCCTTCCCCTTTTCAATTTCCAAACGGCACAAAGCCTTTTGTGAGCCACAGACAAACAGCACTGTGAACACTCCAGGGAATACTAATCAAAAAAGGGAGACGCCAAAAAGAGGCACTCAGAAAGTAATTACAACTTGGAGACGATTAGCTGGTTTTGTAATAATTAACACTTATCACAGTGCACTCCCAAACAGAGCCACACACAGGATGACTACAGAAAAAGGAAAAGCACTGTGTGAGCAATTGGTAGGCTATGTGCTTGGAAGTGGACATTCAGAACCTGTGAATATTGTCTGGATCAGAACCAATAAAACAAGAGAAGAGAGTTCTACCTGCATCCAATTGGGGGCTCTCACCAGATGCAGAGCCTGGCCAACCAAAGCTCAATGATGAAGAGCTATTGACCAATCAGGCCCCTTTCCTTTCATCTGTGGTTATAGTGAAAGGTTTTAGTGAAAGGAATTGTTGTGCAGTTTCACAGCTCATGCTACCCTTTAAAGAACACATGCCCTGAAGGGTCCTCGATCAGGAAGGAGGCTTAAGCACTGTCCATGGTAACCCTCTCTATGGAAAAGGCCAGGGTTAAAACCCACCTTTGACAATATGGTCAACTCATCCACAGCCCACAGGGAGTTGGTGGCTCCTTTATTATGGGATGGACTAAAACAGAGCTCAAGTAAAGCTCCTTAGCAGAATTTGAGCTTGGGGAGTGGGCACCAAACCTCATGGCTAAAAGACTGGGTATGTTGATCCTGTGATTGTTAAACAACCAAAAGAGGACCAGAGGTCCAGTCAGAACCCACAGGTGTTGACTGGTACTCCACAGGACCACTGTGTCTGTGTGAGCCATCTTCTGGCAAGAGCTTAGCACGTGTTCCTTTTAATTGGAAAGACCTGCCGCAAATGCTTACGATCTCCTCTGAAACAATGCTGCTCCTCTCTCCCTTATCATGCGCCTACCTGCGAGCCGTGAGTTTCCGAGGCGACCTTGTTACGGCACCGCCAGTCTCTGTGCTTTACCTCACCTGGGACCGAGACGCCCGCCCCCGCGTGCTTTAAAATGCCAAGGAGAATCGTGGGAAATGCACCGGAGGTCCTCCGCTCTCGGCTTACTGAACTGTTCCCCGCCTCATTATCACTCTCGGGAGCAAGGGAAGCAGACAGGCGGGGAGAGAGAAAGAGAGAGAGAGAGAGAGAGAGAGAGAGAGAGAGAGAGAGAGAGAGAGAGAGAGAGAGAGAGAGAAAGATGGAAACTGTGAAGAGAAGCGGCAGCCTGCACGAGCTTTCCAATTACGCCGTTTTCCAAGCCAGGTCTGGGAAGAGGGCACTCCGCACCATTTGAACATTTTAATTGGCAGAGAAGGGAAAAAAACAAAAACGCTTAGCGGCCCTTTTGCTTAATAGCCTGCGGTAAGCACCCCTGGCAGAATGGAAACGAGGCATGGCGATTCCCAGCAAGCCAGCCATCGCCGCCTGCCTCCGAAAGGCTGTGGCGACGGCCGAGGAACTAATGAGCCATTATCTGCGTCCCCTCTGCGTGCCTCTGCCTCTTTGTCCCTGTCCCTGCTGCCATGCGATTACCCAGCCCCTCCCTGGAGGGCCTCCCGCTTTCGGTTAACGACATCAGCGGCGTGACATGACGGGTGTGCTTCTGTATGGCCCAAGCAGGTCCCGACCGCGTCGCTGAGGATTAAGCATCAGAAATGAGCCAGGGACAGTAATGAGGAGAAGCTAATTACTTCGGGAAAAACGGCCCTGGAGTTGGACGGCCCTCTCTCAACTTTCTTGGCATGCATTTTCACTAGTTTTTCTTAATTAGGGGGTTTATGTGGGAATTCGGAACTGCTGTGGCCCACGGGTCAGCATGCCTGGTTTACAGGAAAGGGCAAGAGTGTGTGCGAGAGTGTGTGTGTGGGGACTGGCACAAAATCAGCCTTGCTCTTCTACAAAAAGAAACCATTTTCAGCTACTTACAGAGCTGCATAGGCTGGAATGAATGCTGTAAACTGAACAGATAAATGGTAATAATATCACACTCTATTAGGGAGCAGAAATCCAGATCTGCTCAGCATAGCACAATGCAATTAGCCAGTCTTTGCCCTTAACTTTCCCACTCTCGCTCGACCTGTTTAGGAGGGGTGTGTGGTGCAGATAAGTCAAAATATGAGTACATGCAGATTTGGGTCTAACCTGATCTAGAATTTACTAAGAAACTACTTAGATTTGCTTACAGCTAACATGCTGTACACTGAAAATATATGCTTGAAAAGATGAATATTTCCAGTTCAGCCAGAGATAGGAACATCCACTAAATCCCAATTCTCAACAGGGAAAGATAAAAAGAGAAGAAATCAAAGGACAACGTTCAAAAATCAAAGTAATGGACTGAAATGGATTGCTGCTGTTTGATTTTGAAAAGATTACAATTATTACATTATAGCCTCTACCTAGTTGGTAAATTTGCAGTGGCCTCCTAAAACCCGTTTTATGGTCCCCCCCCCTAACAGAACGAAGCATACACACATGAATTCGGTTATGCCCCATGAGTTCTTTCTGCCTCTGAGATGTGCTGGGATAGCTCAGGTACTTGCCCACACCAACCCCCCTGCTCCACGCAACCTTTAAGAGAGGCTGTAAAAAACATATATATCGTTGATCTTTGACCACCTTTTACTTCAAAAAAGTGCCTTCCCCCCTCTCTTACATCGCGTTCCATCCCCCTCCGACATTTCACAAAGGAAAACTACAGGGTAGTATTTGTCTTTGTTAAATGCCACAGACAACATTAATACATATTAGGGTTTATGAATGTTGGTCTGTAATGGTTGTAATCTGACAGGAGACATTTTCTGTACAAATGACAGTCGCGCAGAAGGTCCTATGGGGAGATTCAACTGTCAGTGGGGGCCTTGAAAGCTTTCATTTATATCGTGCGCGACGCTGCTTTGTCACGGAGCGCTGTCCTCCAGGCTATTAGGCTTCCAGCTTTGTTTTGTTCTTGTTAAGCTGCTTTTTATTTTTATGGCTTTATTGCCCTCAGTTTGATAACTTTTGATCTCTTCGTGACTAGTCCTGAAAGGGTTTTAGAGCCCTGGTGGAACACTGCTTTAGAACAGCACCGGGCTCCTCAGCAGGGTGTTTACTGCTCAAATACAAGCCCAGACATATCAGTGCATGACAGCATATGAAATTATATTATTGTCATTTAGCAGACGCTTGATTTACATACATGTAGCTTTCAATTTTTATCCATTATTACAGCTGGATATTTACTGAGGCAACTGTGGGTTAAGTATCCCTGTGGGGAATCGAATCAGCAACCTTTCGGCTATGAGCCCTGTTCTTTACCACTACACCACACTGCTGCTATATATTAATGTTGTATATAACTATATAATGTGAGAGTACTATTAAAAATGTAAATCATGTATATGAAGGCTGCTAAGTAGTAAATACTACTACCTCAACCAACCACTGTTGGAGGACGAACAGGAAGAAGAAGCTGGAAAAGACTGAAATGGGTTTTCAACAAAGCAAAAAACCAGTGAAAAAAAAAAAGACATCATGTACCAATGTCTGGTAGAAGGTCACTGACTAACTGGCCGATGTACGTAGAGTTAAAAACAAAGAAAAACTGTGTGGAGCTGCTGTCGAGTCCAAGTCACATAATCTAAATCAGCTTACATGTTTTGGCAAGGAGGAGTCTGGTCCAAATGTGGCTCCTGGTGAATAGTTAACCGCACGTTTGATCACAGGGTGGTTTTTATGATCTTTGGCACAGAGTGAGGTCATACCGTGTATCCTCTCTGAACACTGTCACAGGAAAACACACTCCTCCGGCCCTCTGATAGGGCAGCACGTGACAGGAGACAGGCAAAACATCCAAATAAACTGCCCCTTTCTGCAACAAGTGCCAGGGCAAATGGAACGGGCGAGTGTGTTCTTTGTACTGCAAACTGCTTAATGTTTCTGCAACAATGTTGGACAAACAAGTCACAGTGATGACTCTGTTGCTCATAATCCTGAAAACAAACACACAGAGGGTGTGAGTAGGTGCGTCTAACACTGCTGTGCAAATAAGATTGGGGGCTACCAATGCGTCCAGCCCACTATCCAATGGTGCCGGCCTCCCGCCTGTCCCCGCCCAAACCCTGAGAGTGCTTCTGCCATGTGGCTCACCATCAGTGCCACGATGTTGAAGGAGCATTATTTGGGAAGGGTGTTTTCGTTGAACGTTAAACTTTTTTTTTTTTTTTTTTTTTTTTTTTTGCACAGGCTGACAGTCTCTCAGGACATGTGTCTCCTAAGCAAACAAAACTCAGTACTATCCTCCAGTCCTTTAATCCCACAGATCTCCCAGTCTGTCCCACTCTACTAAGGGTGAGAGCGCACTCCACTAAATGCAAAGCCAGAAAGGATCGCACTCTCACATCCTGCTGGGTGAGAAACCATTTAGGGCAGTTGGGCATCACTGGCCAATGCAGACATGGGGCAGGGCTGGGCTGTGCACTGCTAGAACATCGTTAAACGCATATGAAAAGGGCTTTCGATCCGAGGGGACTGAGTGTAGTTTGATGAGGCAGACAACCTTCATTCCTCTTGTCTGCTCTGGCCACAGCTACCCTCAGGTATGTAGGATGTGTGTGTGTATCTGTTTACTGTGACTGAGAGAAGGAAGCGGCAGAAGGGCATGTCCTCACCTGAGTGCGTGGGCTCCAGGGCCGTGTGGGCGATGTCCACCTGGTGGTAGTGACGGATGCAGACGCGGCTGTCGATCTGGTACAGCAGGGCGGGGCACAGGTGGGTGAAGGTGGTGGGGGAGATGAGCGAGTCAGGGCTCAGCCCGTAGTAGTGGAGCAGCTGGGTCAGGTTCAAACACTGGTAGGGCGGAGGCAGACGCAGAGAGGGAGAGCCAATTAATCAGAGGCACAGCACTGCTAGGCAAAAGCCCTCTCTGCCCACTCGACTCGACCCTATGGTCCTGCAGGGCCGCAGTAACCACAGGCTCTCACTCCAAGTCGAGACCTTAACCACCTGCTTCCACTAATGATGTCTAGAAGGAACCCCTTCTACAGTTCTGGAGGTTTAGAGAAAGTTGGAGAACCAGCTGGATTGCAGTTTGGCTGCCCTGTTATGACATTTGCTCATGTCAATCCCATGATCCACTGCGAGTGGTGCAGACAGCATGTACAACTGCGCATGTGTGTGTATGTGCGAGAGACAGGGATGGCGGATGTCTGGTGTTTGTTTGCGTGTGAGAGAAAGACAGAGACAGAGGATGTCAGGGTGTGTGTGTGTGTGTGTGAAATCAACAGTAGACCTACTCCTACTCTCAACTCCTCTCCTAAATTACAGCCTTACTGTGGATTTAAATAACAGCCACACCCCAACAGCTGTATTTGTGCTGTGGGCTGGCATGTAAAGCTGTTGCGGCCCCCACCACTGAGACAGATGACCCTGTGCCCCCGAGCTGGACTGCGCTTGCGCGGGTGGAGGAGATGAATCACACCTCACCCCACCACCACCGAGCGTGAGGCGAGAGGCCGCTAATGCTTTCCGAGGGACGCTACCTCCTCTCACCCTGGCAAAGTGGCAGCCGCCCCCACAACCCAGCGCGCCCCTGGGGGTGGTGGCTGTGCATCAATCACGGCTCGTTTACGCCCAAGGGCAGGAGGCGCCTGCTACTGCTACTCGCTCCAGAAGCAAAAAGGTCAAGCTTAGTTATGTGTGCACAAAGGACTCTTCTCACTTTCTATTTTTTTTTTAAATGACTCATAGAAGGGTTTGGTGATTTTGTTCCATTTTGGGAATCCTAAAAGGCCCCAGGACACAAAATGTCACCATCCCAATCCTGTCCTTTATAACTGATATGGACCAATCATCAATTTTTATAAAAGAAAAATATTGCCATTGTAGTAATGCTCTCTCTCACTGTTCTGGCTGATATCAACTGTCATTTATTATAAACATAATGTGTTGATAAATATACCATGTTGATACTGATGTTTAATTAACTTTGGCAAAAGTATCCCATTATATTCTTTATATTGAAGAAATCATGTCTACTCCCTCAAAATACAATAGAGCTGGGCAAACATACCAAAATAATACCAAATCACAGATTTACTTTAATAACAATTGATCATTTCATTTGCATACCTCAAATCAAGTCATTATTTGCCCCACAATATGTTCCATTCAGGAATACCAGTCATAACTCTCATAATAAAGGTCATAATAAAGGTGCGTTTTAAGCGAACGCGACGCAAAATTTTCGCGCGACGTGATGCATGAAAAGTCAATGGCAGGAGGCGAATGGGCGGAGTTAATCGCGGCGAAAGTACCAGCGACGCGAAATGGGCAAAATGAGCGTTTGCTTGAGTTAAAAAATGTTCAACTCGAGCGAAAATTTCGCCTGGCAAAAGCCAATCACCTTCAAGTAGGGCTAGAAGCCACGCCCCCTTTCCAGAACTCTCAGGCTGATTGGTATTGTCCGTTAGCTGACGTTTCAAAACGTGGACCCATCTGTGTTGACTGTTAGCTTTGAAACTTTAGAGGAACATTACTTCTTAAAAAAGAGAGTTCACAAGAAATGACAAACTGCATGTGTGCGGTATTTATATATGCTAATTAACTAGCTAGCTAGCAATGCAAGATAACTTAGCTGTTTTCTATTGTGTCTAGCAAACTTGCTAGCAGGGTTGGTGTAATCAAAAATGCTTGCTGTGACGTGACACGAAATTCACTTGTTCATTTTTCAGGCAAGCGATCAAACCCGCGCGAGGAAAGTGAAGTGAAATTTCGCGTTGCGTTCACTTAAAATGCAGCTTTACATCTGATACTGTAAACTGACCAACTACATTTGAACTTCTTAGGACACTGCTTGGGAAAAACAATGCTGTCCACTGTGAATTCACAAACAACATCATTGTTACATTGGCTACAAACCCTTTCCTGTTCTGCTGGCCTTTTTATGATTTGACTGGCATCTGAACTCACGTTTCCCACACTTTTATGCTTTAAATTTCAGTTGTTCCAGGATCATACAAAACTACACTGCACAAAGCTCATCAACGAACCACCACTGTTTGGAACTATGTCTTCATTGAGATAAAGCTGATCACTGTTAGGCTCTGTGTTCACTTTAGTATGACATAAGCTTGTCTCTCTTAAGGACAACTGATATGTACTGTTCTTTTCACAGTGTTGCTCCTGTGAGAATGTAATAAACAACAGCAGCAACAACAACAAAAGTGGGACCCACCTCCTCATGCTGATGGTCCACGCCCCTGTGATTAGCCAGGGCAGTGGGGGCGGGGTTTACTGGGCTTCCAGGAGCTTCCCTCTTTCTCACGTGCACGTGCCCGTCCCCATGATCGTGGTCATGCACAAGCGGCTGCTTGGTACCCTCTTGCTCTTCTGCAGCTTTCCTATCATTCCCATAATTCCCTGTGGCAGAGGGGGTAGGTGTGAGGCCGGGGACACCTCTGTTTTTATTGCGGGGGCCTTTGTTCTTTGAAGGTTTCCTGGGTCTCTTGGTCATGGTGTCTTGGGGTGATGTTGCCTGAGATGGCTGTTCTAGCTGCTCTGACTGGACTGACTGCTCTGTTTGTGCATTCTGTTCTGGCTGCTTTAGCTTCTCTGACTGTGCAGTCCGTCCTGGCTGCTCTAGCTGCTCTGTACGGACTGACTGCTCTGTCTGCACAGTCTGTCCTGGCTGCTCTGGCAGCACTGTCTGCGCTGGTTGCCCTGTAGGCTGTGATGGCTGCTCTGGCTGTGCTAGCTGCTCGTGGCCCATGGCATCTTGTGGCTGCACTTGGTGGCTTTCCGTGCCGTTGTGCTTGTGGCGACGGTGTGTGTGCGGGTGTTTGTGGCGGTGGTCATGGAGGTGCCGCTGCTGCTCCCTTTTGCCGCCACGGTCGCGGCGGTGGTCATGATCATGTTCATGTTCATGGTCATGGTCGTGTTCATGATCGTGGTTATGTTCATGATCGTGATCATGTTCGTGGTCATGACCGTGGTCATGGTCTTCCAGAGAACCGCCGCTTGGGGCTGGTGTAGCGGTCGGGCTCACGGTCACCCCTGCTGCGTTCGGGTTGCAGGAGTTCTGACTGACAGCGTGGTCTTCCTCGGGGTCTTCGTGCGGGTGCGGATGGGGGTGTGGGTGGCCGCGGGGGTGAGGGTGGGGGTGGGGGTGGGCTGGGGAGTGGGAGTGCAGACCCTCCTGCACCTCCAGCAAATCCAGGTGTGCCACGTGGTCGTGGCCCAGGTCATCGTGGTCCAACCCCACCACTTTCACCTCCCCCAGCCCGAGGCTGGACAGAAGGTTCTGGAACCCTGTGAAGTCCAGCCGGTCCCTCTGGCCGTAGCGACGGAACAGCTGCTGTATGTAGAACCTCTGCTCACTCTCGGCATTGCCCTGCCCGGGGGCTGGGGGGTTGCTGTGGCCCCCTGCCTGGATGTAGGGCGCCTGGGAGATCTGCAGGTCGCTGTGGTCGTGGGCGCGGGTGTG